>CAKNWT010333120.1:0-25685 GCA_932066315.1 Andricus coriarius
GGCAATAAACAAATTATTTGCATTCTGGGAGTACTCTTGGGTCGACTTAAGATGATTGTATTAGATCCAAACCGCTATTGAAAAGTAAATAATGATTTTGTGAAAAATATCGATTTTCTTATACTTTAAGTATACATATAATAAATAAACAAATGAATATGCAACAATCTCTGACTAAGGTGCTCTTGGAAATTTAGCGCTCTTAAAATTAAAAAAATATATACGGATTGGGGTAAATTTGAAGGAACGAAAAAAATGCATTTCCTCCCATAGCGCGGTGCATCTTGGCACTTGGCATCTTGCATTTCATCATTTCTTTTATTACTGCAAATATTAACCGATTTTCATAAATATTTTCTTCACTTTCTTGAAATTATATGAATAAACTATTTCTACTAATTAAAATTGAATCACGCGATGCTTTCATAATTTCAGTTTTTGAACCGGCCTGCATCTAATAACAATGAAAGGGTGATTCGTTTCAGGTAATTCAACGCGCTCCCGAGTCTCCGCTCGCGCTCCGGATAGTCTGCCTTGTAAATTTGACGGGGGTCGATTGGCTAGGCCTCGAAAATACACACTCAGCTAGTACTGAGCATCACTGCATTTTTTTCTATTGTTCTATTCTTTTTGTTTATAACGTCAAATATATGTTACGTCTCAGCGATGAGACGAGCAGAGGGAAATTTTTTACTTTTAATATTTAATTTGGAAGTCCATTCCCGAGCGGCTGGGAACGATTCACTAAAATGGATTCCCGTCTTATCGAGATAAGAAAATCGCCCACACTCTGTAGTTTCCAAAAGGCTGATAGGGTGAAGAATAAGAATAGAAATTTAAGTAATTAAATCAACGTAAAACTTACCTTATTGTGGATGAGAGGCAGGTTCCCAGGAGTCGAGAAGATGATCTGCCCTGCGGAAAATCGGTGATTTAATAGATGGCCTAAAACTACCGGAGTTATTCCAAAAGGGAGTTTTTGGGCAAACACAATATAGGATCTAGGAGGAAGTCTTCGACTGGAGAACCAAGTCAAGACCTTAACCTTCACGAAGCTAAACTAGAACTGACGTTTTCGTGAGTGACTCGTTCAAAATTCGCTCCAGCTTCCCGGAAAACGTCACAAAGGGCTGTACCTGTCTCAGCTCTCAACCAATTAATAGAACGGGGGTGGATTTAAAGGAAAAGTGGAAGGAAAGCCTCGTGGGTGGTGGAGAAGGGGATATAGACTGTGAGACCTTGCCCTTCTGTCAGCCGAAGATTTGCATGACCTGGACCCAAAAGGCGTCTGGTTAGCAGATGTCGCCATAAAGTTTTGTTGGGATTCGGAGTGTAGCGATTTAGAGCAATAGGTTTATTAGTCCTATTGTTCAAGTGAGAAGTTCGCCCACTCTTTCCAGGATTAAGGCATACAGAGTGTCCCTTCCTTATTCCATGTTTGTGAGTGAGGGTCTAGGGTTTTGAAAGACTGTACACTAGTTCGTGATCAAATTAAGGTTTCAGATATTTAAATTTTAAGGAGAGATTTACGAAAAAATTGGTGGAGAGTTGTGAAATTTCCAACCTCTGTTCATTCGTATTTGCTTCTTATCCTGTAATAAAATTAGAGAGCCTTCATAATTCCAAAATTTTTGTCCAAGGCAGATGTCCCTCTAACCAGTGAGAACCTGAAACGACTTTTACAATATTCCTGTTAAAATATTCAAAATGCGAATCAAGATATAAAATAAAGAATGAAACATTAACTAAGTTACAATTAAGGTTAGACAGTCTTGAATCATAGACAAAAATACGTGGGCCCACATACATTTATATATTACATAAGTGTAACATTACATAAATGAAATACACGCACGCTTTCATTCGTTATTGGATCTTTCTGCATTCTCTAGGATCCTAAATAATCAAAACTGAAGGTAGGTCGAATGACACGCCTGGACGTAACAATATAAACATTTTTTCAAAAAACCGAGACTTCACAACAAAAGAGACCAATATTTAGATAAGGTATGCAACATATCAGACAAAAATATTCAACCGTGCGGCCGGAAACTGGAATTCTGTTTTAGAATGCTGATAAATCCTCTCAAAGGTTGAACTACGTGCTCTCGGACGACAAAGCCCATGCGGCTGAAGTACCTATGCCCTCCTTTTATCTCGTGAATGGATTTCTTGCTTTCAAAGGTTGAATTCAACGATATAACTCGTGAAATACATTCTTTGAAAGCGTGTACAAATTGCAAGCTCCAGAAGCATGAAACTTCATCCTTTCACAGCTCGATTTTTCAATCAGTGTAGCGTGAACTCAGTAGTAACTTCATTTATAAAAAAAACCAGTGGAAATCGTTTGAAATCGATGAGATCGTTGAATAGCTTCTAAACTCGTACTGTCTGAGTTCCGCATGAATAGCCCTCGTATGAAACTATATTTGTGAATAACCGAGGCTTGAATTTAGAAGGTTGAGCGAGACAGCGACTAGAGTCCTCTCTCTCTCTCAGGATGAAGTTAACGTCTTTCGAATCTACTACCAGGTGAAATGAAGATCACCGCTAGCACTCTATGCCTCAGTTTATCCGTATTCCTTCGTTCTATTGGTAAATATATAATAATTGATAATAATATAATATCGTATCTATAATTTCAAGTAAATTTTTGATAGAAGTTCGATTACAAGAAAAAAGTTAATATAGAAATAAATAATGGCAACATATGGAAATGACGCGTTTTGTTTTATGCATGTTTAGGACAACAATTGTTTTAAAATTCAATCTCTTCATTTTAAACTAAGTTTCACGGTACTCTTTAAATCTAAGTTATTCAAATTGCAAAAATTACTAGTAAAATTCTACTAGTTTAATTAGAGGAATGCGACAAACTAAATTTTAGTAGTATATTACTAATTCGATTAGTTGATATATTTAGTAATTCCATGGTGAAAAACTACTATCTGCTTTATGAAGATATGTGCATTTTTTTAAGGCTGTATTTGTTAATTGGGAAAATCCTATAGAAATGAGAAACGTGGCAAGTAGAAAAGAATAATTAAAGAAGGCGATTATCTAACAAGGTCACATGCTAGGCTTCATTGAAACAGAAAGAAAAACATATTTGTACTACGTCACCTCCACCAACAATCCTGATACCCACCGAATTCTGACAACGCATACATAATATACATATACTTTACTGAGTGTACGCGAGGTGCCGCTTCGAATAAAAAATTATTTACACACTTAATCTATTTCACCCTACATTATCCCATAGTGAAATTAATCGAGAAGAAAAATTCACTGATTGATTAGTCACTAAAATTACTCAAGGATTGGTCAATATTTTCGCGAATTGACGACTGCAAAAATAGACGTGGAATTTTTTTATAATTCCAATAGATGGAATTTCGTGAATTACATAAGGATGATTTTTTATGTTTTAGACAACCTTCCCCCCAAATTGCACAAATTCGTAAGACTTATGTGATCTTTCCCCTAACTTTCTTACGTAAAAGATTTTGAGGTATTTCAAAGGGCTACAATTTTTTTTAACGAGGTGTGCAAAGGTTTTTAGGAATTCCAAAGGTTGCAAAAGATAACAAAGGCTGTAGGGTATTGCAAATGATTTCAGGGGATTTCAGGAAATTCTGAAAGTTTCCTACGTATTTAAAAGATTGCACTGAATGCTAAAGGTATTCCAAAGACTTTAACGGACTTTAAGGAATTCTGTAGGATGTTAAAGATCTCAAACAATTTCAAGGATTTCAAAAGATTTAACGAATCTCAAAGAATTGTAAAGAATTTCCACAGTATTGAAGGGGTTTCAAGGGGGTTCAGGTATCTCTGTAGTTTTAAAAGGATTTAAAAAGATTTGGATATTAGGAGATAAAAAAGTATTTTGAAGAATTACGCAGTATGTCAGGGAATTTTAATTGTATTCCGAAGGTTTGAAGAGATTTGAGACACTATCATAAGATTTCAGAAGATTTTTCGTGTATTCAAAAGATTTCCATATTATATCTATTATAAATATTTAACTTAACCCATTCTATTTCTTTTTGCAGCAATAATTAGTTCACAACCTGATCGTGCAAGAAACACTACTTTAACGGACTTATTTCCTAAATCCAACGGTATCCATTTCCCTGATATCGAGGAATTACCATATGAAAGTGTTCGATCCATCCCTAATTTCACAACACTCAATGGTCACCGGATGGTTGTACCTGCTGCAACTTACTTAAAAAGAGGTCATGTCATCTTTGCATATTTGGATGGAGATAATATTGAATATGTAGGTCGGTTATTTAACCAACTGCTATTTGCCGTATTTGACACAATAACTAAACAGTGGTATACATTGGAGTTCCCTGGAATAAAGAGATTGGGTGTAGGCCGTTATTTGAAACTTGTTCGCGGGCATGATGAGGCTCATGCTATTGTACACCACCCTTACCATCAATTAAATCCACAAGAACAACCACAAGCACACAATAGAGCAAGCGAAGCAGCATACCATAGGGCAGAGAAACACGAAGATACTCAAATAGTACTTCACAAAATAGGTGCTAGAAGCCTTGAAGATGGCGCTCAAGCAGTCAAGGAACTATACTATCATACCTATAATCGACATCTGCTGTCTAGTGGTTAGCTCGCTTGCCCTAAACCTAATTGTTGCCAGGACGCGAGTTCAAGTCTTTGTGGATCCGTAGACTGGCCTTGCAAGAACGAGGGTCATACGAGGGTCATCCCAAAAGTAAGTTTCCCTAATTTCTCATAAGAGAACGTAAAGAGGTAGGAAGCTACGGAAGGTCTCAAGGTTTACGTTTGGATCTAGTGGTAACACTGTAAAAATTGCAGGTCGCAGGTTGCGTTGCGTATAACCTAATCATTTGTTATCATGGCTACCTACCTTGACCAAGGGTCCGATTGTGAAGTGCGTTCTGTGATTCGAATTCCTGAAGTGGAAAGGTGTAACCGCCAGTGAAAATCATCGAAAAATTACTGGTGCTTGTAGTGAAAGTGTCATGAGTGTTTAAATGGTGCGGAAGTGGCGAAAAGTATTCTCAGAAGGACGTGTTTCTGGCCAAGAAGAGCCCTGTAGCGGACGCTCATCGTGGACAGAAAAACATCCTTCTAAAGACAATTTTTGCCACTCCCACACCATTTGAACACTCATTTCACATTCACCATAAGCAGGGGTAATTTTTCGATGAATTACACCGGTGGTTACACCTTCCCACGTCCCGAATTTGATCACAGAACGCATTTCACAATCGGACCCGAGGTCAAGCCAGTTAGCCATGTTCACAAATGAATAGGTTATAAGCAATGCAACCTAAAGACCTGAAATTTTTACAGTGTTACCACTAGATCCAAACGAAAACCTTGAGACCTTCCGCAGCTCCTATTTCTTTTAGTTCTCTTATGAGAAAATAAGGAAACTTACTTTTGGGATGACCCTCGTAAGAAGTACTATACACGGGTTTTACTGCGATTTTCCTTGTGTACTACAGAAAAATTCAAATTAAGGATATTAAGTTAACGAAAATAATATTGTAGGTGAATACTAGTACTGATCTTTTGAAAGACGGGCGCAGCCGCTGGGGTGTCGAATCAGTAGAGTTTTATAACAATTTGTTCCATTCAATAATATTTAAGATATAACATTGTATAATCACGCTCTAGTTTGATGTACAAAAGTTTTAATAAATACAGTCAATTAATATTTTAAATAAAATGACGAAATACTTATTTTCTTGTTTAGAATGCTTCCTTGGAAGACAGGAGTTCTTGATAATACAAATAATTTAAGCACAGCTGGAACATTCAAATGACTTTTTTATTTGTATGAAGTAATCGCAAGGACATTTAGGAAAGAACTACAAAAATAAGATTTAACTTACCAGCTACAAAAAAATTATTTTTATTGAATTTTACAGATAAAAACCTATTTTTCTCCACCTTCAATTCAAAACTCATGACCCGTTTTGAACTATTATTCACATCTTAAATCATTTTCGGCAAAAATGAATTTTCAGTCCTTAATTAATTTCCCCTAATTTCTCCCTGATCGGTTATTCATTTTCCCTGATCATTAATATTCAAAGGCTACAATCTTGATCTTGCAACATTTCTTTTATTAAAGTCTCGCAAGATTACGCTCAAAAATTCATTCACTTTTTTTTATATAAAAAATATCAATTTTGCACCAAAAAAATATTATAATCTGTTGAAACAATTTTAGTTAAAAAGAATATATATTTACCATTTTTCAACAGATTAAAGTATTTTTCGTTACTAACTTCAACTTCTAAGAATCATTCAAAATTTTTTTAGAATTAAACTTTTTAGACATTTTAGAACACAGAGAATATAGTGAAATCAAGAATTTCTCTCAATTTATTTAAAGAAATCAGCAAAGTCGAGGAATTCAGGATATTTAGATAATTTCAGGAATTTCAGAAATTGAGGGAATCCAGAAAATTTCAGGAATTTTAGGAGTTCAATAAATTTCTAATATTAAATAAATTCAAATATTTCAGGGAATTCAGAGAAATTCTGCGCATTTAGGTAATTCAAATAATTCAGAGTATTCAGAATATTCCAAAAATTTGTGAAATAAAGGATTTTCATGATATTCAAGAAGTTCAGGATATTCAAGGAATTCATACAATTTTAGGAATTCAGAGATTTTCAGAAATTTAGAGAATTCAAGGAATTCAGGAAATTCAGAATACTCAAGGAATTCGGGAAATCCAGAACGATAAAGAAATTCTGACTATTTAAATGATTCCAGGATTTTAGGAAAGTCATAAAATGTCAGGGACTTTAGAGCATTTATGGAATAAAGGGTAATTAGAGGATTCAAGGAATTCTGGAAATTCAAAGAATTTCTGATTTTAAAGGGAATTCAAAGATATAATGAAATTGGGGGTGCTCAGAGAATTCAAGGAATTCAAAGAATTTCAGGAATTCTGAATATTCAAGGAATTTAGGGCATGCAGAGAATTTAAAGAAATTCAAAAATTTTCAATTTTAAACGCTCTTAACTTGAAAATCTCTGCGAACCAACAAATTATTAGAAACCGAATGTATTAGTTGCGTCCACTTTTAGATCACATAAAATTTAAAGTTTTAACTTACTCTTTAGGAACCCATAAGAGTGCCAAAAAACCATTGAACTTACGATTGATTCTTATGCTTTGGCGAATTTTGAACAAAGTACTGCCTCGCGAAATTATCTGTGACATATCACGTAAAATTGTATTATAGATTTACGAAATATTTTCTTTTTTCCATGTTCAGCTGGAGTAAAAAATTATCGGGAAACGTTTGTGAAGATGGTCTATTATGGCGCTGAATAGAAGTGAACCTTAACCATTATTTCAAAGACTGACAGATGAAGAGGACTAGATGATCAGGAAAACATGTTTCTTAGAATTCACTTTTCATTTTTTTCGATATCGAACAATATTTTTCTTCACAAATGACAATGCAGAATCTGAGATTCCCTACCGTTTACAGACTAGACATGCCCTAATTGGAGGAAAGCCTGACCTAATAATTTTCTACATGGAAATCAATGGACAACTCTATGGTCTTTGAGGCAAGGGTTGACATTGCTCGATTTGGCTCAAATTCGGAGATCAGCCTTTTGGGTATTCAAACGAAATTCGGTACCCCGTACCGAGAGAAGAAAGTTTTTCTTTTTAGCACTGTCATTTCTTTTAATGTGAATAACAATATAGTGAAACAATGGATTGCCATTCAACAACATAATTACCTTGGCTTTTAAAAATTCTTATAAAAAAATTCACAGTTTAAACTTCTTTAACTTATAAGGTTCTCCTGATCGGAGAAATCGCTTATTCTTATCTTAACAATTATATTTTGCCGAAAAAAATAACCTTGTAAGGTAACAAAGACAAAAATATCATTTCATTTGTCAAGATATTATTCTTGAGAGGAAATTAAATGATACATAGTATAAATTGTCAATGCTCGGAAACGCGAAATAAGTAAATTTGTTTGTAAAGATTTCATAATGAAATATTGTTCGTTTGTTTCTACCACGCTTGCTAAAATTCTTGAAACCTTTATTACACTTTCATTTGACCTTGGTAATGCATCTGGGACGTGGTTTAAACTTCCTTCTCTATAAAAAATTTAGTAATCGTATTCTAATAATTCCAAGACCCATCTTACTTATATAACTGTTGGATTTTGTAAGTATGAATCCATTTTTAGGGCAACATGATCAGCAATAACCTTGAATGAGTATATCTCTACATGTAGCCTATTCTTCCTAGTTGCCCAGACTACGGCTAAACACTCTTTTTCCAAAGCTGAGTGCTTTTTTTCTGCTCCATATAAACCTCTGCTTGAACAAGCTCCCAGTGGGCACAAAATTTGACGACGTCTTCACCACATCGTTACGACATCTTTACGAGAACTTTACGACATTCTATGCCCATTTCGTTAAGATGTCTTTGCGATGTCGAAAAGACATCTTCAGATCATACGACATCTTTACGATATCGTAAAGACTTCTTAACGAAATGGACATAGGATGTCATAAAGTTGTCGTAAAGATGTCATAAAGTTGTCGTAAAGATGTTGTAACGAGATAGTAAACACGTCGTCAAATTTTGTGCCCACTGGGCTATTACATAATTTTCACCGTTTATTATTTTTGTTAATCCGGCTCCTAATCCTCTATTACTAGCATCGGTTTCAAGTTGTCGTACACCTTTGCTCATGTTTGTCAGTCCATTCCCACTTTACTTCTTTCTCTAACAATTTCTGCAGCGGTTAAATAATGTCTGCAAAATTCGAAATAAATGTCCTATTCCATGATGCCATTCCTATTAATATTTGTATTTGCTTGACTGTTTTTGGTCTTGGGAAGTCTAAAATAGGTTCAATATTATCTTTGTCTACCTGTAATCCTTTTTCACTTACGATGAAACCTAAAAGCATGTAGCATTAATTATCATTCAAATAAACAATTTTTGTTACGGTTCAAACTTGAAACAATAATGATAATCATCAAAAAAGTGTTTTAAACCAAACAAATTTTTACAGCATGAACATCGAATGACAGCAACATTTGTACAGCCTTGAATTTTACAGTGTGTGTTACAAGACTCTCCGAAACTAAAATGAACTGGATTTTCGAATGGTACATCCAATATGTTGAGGCCATTGGTCGAGTGCAGGAAACATCTTAACTCTATCAGGTGCTTGCTGATCGAAGCTTATAGTCAATTTCGTGAAAAATGCTTAATTTTTCACAAATTGAATTTTGTAAAATAAACTTTTTATTATTTTGCTATTCCATTAGAGGAACGTCCATTAATTACGCAAGGATGATTTTTTTTTTAATTTGAGACGACCTCCCCCCCTATTATAAGGATTCGTAAGGTTAGTGTGACCAAAGGTATTTTAAGGAATTTCATCAGATTTGAAAACATTTCAAGGGATTTTAGGATATTCGGAAAGATTCCCACGGATTTAAACGATTTAATTTCATTTTAAAGAGATTTCAAAGACATTACAAGGGATCTCGTAATAGTTAAAAATACTTTAAGTAATTTCAAGGAGTTTTAAGATTTTTTAAGGAATTTTGATGGATTTTTTTTAATTTCAAGCGATGTTAATGATCTTAAAAGGCTTGAAATATTTTATGTGAGATGAAAGCATTTTAAGATATTTTAAGGAATTCAAAAGGACTACGAAGTATTTCAAACAATTAGAAGATTTTTACGGAATTTAAAGAGATTTCCAAAGCTTTTTAGAGATTTAAAAAGATTACAAATACTACAAGAAACTATCTACCTAAAAAACACTACCAGAATCGGGTAGTGTCACGCTTACCCCTTGAGGCTCGCCGAAAGGGAAATAGCTTAATGATAATGATATACACAAAGGATTGCAAAGGTTGTAGGGTTTTGTAGAATATTTTAAGGGATTTCATGGGTTTTTAAGAGATTTAGACCCACCGGCCGATATTCAGATTAACACTGTTAAATGCTTTGATACATTTGATTGATATTCAACAGGGGCTTCAGTTTCAGGGGTTCTTCTTTTGTATTTATTATTTTCTCGAGTTTAAATTTTGATATTTTTGTATTAAAAAATGTAAATAAATGTTAAAATACCAAGAACGTTGTGACAAACTTGTCTTTTGGTTACCTAATTCGCAATGTCTTTTATGTTCCTTAATTTGAGGCCTAAGTATCCTGCTAGTTTCACCAATGTCTCTTTCTTATTTTAAGTAATACAGACAGATATGTTAGCCAAATAATTTGCATTACGGTGTAGCATAAAATACAAATTTTGGAAAATAAAAGACCATGGGGTGCTATTCTTTTTCTCTTCACGTTAAAAATAAAAGTAGTGAATTTTCATCGAAATCAAACAATTTTAACCGAGTCAAAAAAACCACAAAAATAACGTGTTTTCCAATTTTCTTCAAAAATATGAGACGAATCGAAAAAAAACTCGTAACAAATGTTGTTGGTAATGTCAGAATACATCTTTTATGTTGAGGATGTTTGTTGATTGCAGCAACCATTTTTCGAGAAAAATGAAAAAAATAGGTAAAAAAAGGTCAAATTTCCCGTTGTTTAAAATGTCATAAAGGTCGGTTTTGAGTTGTTATTTAAAATTTTCGGAAATTTATTAATCTCCTTAAGAATTGCGCAAGTATCTCAAGCGTTCATGCAGCTCTTTGCTACTTATCCTTATTAACTACCCAGGACCAATCACGAGGAAGTTGCTGTATTCAGAGTCCCACCCTACACCCATCCCATCCATCCAACCATGCGAGTGTAATCTAATTAAGCTACCACTTCTAAGTGAGTTTGAATTGAGATTTGGTTTCAAAAGAGTACATTAAGGGCATGTACCAAACTGTCACGTGACCTATTCTTTTAAACGAGCTTACTCACAAACTAATAAGTCGAATGGATTTTCTATACCAGGCACACTTTCGTCTTTCTTGCCTTTATGTCTGTCTGGTATGGAAAATTCATTCGACTTATTAGTTTATGAGTAAGTTCATTTAAAAGAATAGGTCACGTGACAGTCTGGTACATGCCCTTAATTTCCTTGATTCTATGGTAGCCCTGATGAAGCCATCTCTCTGTTCTTTGGCGACTGATGGGTTGGCTTCAGTAATTAGCTTCACTGTTCTTTCGACCGCTGGCGTATGACATGGAAATATTTTTTCTCACCTTGTTGATCAACCATAATTTTAAGCTCGTCTGAAGTGTGCCTTCTACATCATCCCAGTCTATGAGATTTATATAATCTGTGACCTCAAAATGTAATTTTGACACAAGAAAAGGTCGCACAGCTGGCTTAGGGTTTTGCTTTTTCGGCGTCCCACGCTTTCGAAATCCAGAAGTTCTTCTCTCTGGTACTGCTTGCGTCTTAGGAGTCTCTCTGGCTTTCAGAATGAGATTTTGGGCCTCATGCCGAACTTCCAGCCTTTTATCAGTAATCATCGACAAAAGAATGTTTTCCAGGTGTCCGGAAAAGGCGTTTCTTTTATTTGCTTAACTACTACTGCCTTTAAACCATCAGGTAAGTACCTGGTCAGACGAATTAATTTACACAAATTCCCGGCGCCATCTGAAATGGAGTTGTGCACTTTAATCGTAAAACACATTGGGGTGTAGACTCTGCAAAGAAAAACATCCAGGGCTATCAATTTTGAACAAGAATCTTCAGTGGGAACGTAGAGCCTCAAAACGCGGTTCTGTGACTACGGCCGTCCATATCTCTCTCAAGTACCGTTGATCAGTACACAGATCTGATTCCACACTTCAGACTTCTATTAGGCCCTTCTTTATGTTTTCATATTGTATACCCTAAAAATAACAAATAGGCAATTTTTTACACTCTTTTAGTGCTTTCCTTATAGGCTCTGAACACGCTATCGGGCCGTAAGTTTTCCCATCCAAACTTTTGGACAAACTGTCGAAAATTTTCAAAATCGAATCAGGTGTGACATGACTGATACATTGTGAATTGGGCTCTTCAACAAGTGTAATACGTTACTGTGTGATGCGCGTGATCTTATTCGGTCCAGCTTTCACTTTAGTTTGATCTTTACGACTATTATAATATAGCCCTCCAAGATTGATAGTGTTGGACTGCGAACTTAGTACATCTTGACGCTTTTTTACTCTACTTCACCATATCGATACAATAGTAGCTGCAGCTGTGCTCGGTACATTGTACCGATCAGCTTCTCGTGCTAATGTTTGCAAAGGTATTGTAACTAGGTTTTCCAACTTTTTCCGTGTGCACCACGGCTAATCTCTTCCTGGCCGGGGATGGCCCAGGATTGGAAAACCCAGTAACTATTATTAATTTTAGGCTGCCACTTACCTGCGGCTGCGACACAAATACCGGATTTGACGGTATTAAATTCTTTCCGACTCCAATTTACGAGATGTAAAATAAAGAATATTAATTCGTATAACATAAAATTGAACATTAGTAAAAGAAAGCCTACAAAAAAATCGCGGATTCCCAAAATGGTCGACAGATCGCCAGAGTGACCCGTTGACTTTAAAATGGCCGCCCGAAACGCCCGCGCTTGCACCACGTCACTTGACGTGCATTGCACGTGCCTACATCGTGCTTTCCTCGAGGAACGCCCGCCTCAAATAACTGTAGTAGGGCTTCGAGTCGGGCTTGCCTCACTCCCAGGTGTCCCGAGGGGTCTCGGCCGACACTATACACTTTTTTCTCCACGCACGCGGTCCCGGTGGTCACACCGCGCGGAGCCGAGAAAAGCACGCTGAACACAGAGAAATATTACTGAGGCCATTCACCTTGCAGCCACCTCCCGTAGGTCTCTTTGCCTTTATCCATTCAATTATTTTATTTTAATTTTGACCTCTCCAAACAATCCAAGTTTCAATTCCTCAGAGGTTCCAGTTCACGCGGACGCAACGCCGCCAAGTCAGAAAACGTAAGTGACAGGCCCCGCGTTCCTCTCCGCTTCCTTCCTTTTTGAGCCTTTGTGTCGTGCCTCTGGATTAGTCGGTTGGAGTGCAGATAGCTGGCCTGTCGATCTCGGCCAATTGGTGCCTTCGTACTTCTGCTGCGCGCTGCCCATTGGCCCTCACGTGCTGACTCGAACATGGCCGTTTACTGAATCTCAGAAGCGGGGCGTCGTCCATCCATGCCGTGGTGCAGGGCTGGTTGACTCGGTTACGTACTGCCTTCGACACTGCGAGTGAAGCTTAACGGTATGAGATTGCAAGGCTGGCTCGTCCTGACTCGTTGATCGGCTCAGTACCGCTACTCGCCGCCGGCCGTGGCGCTGAGGTATGATGTCGACGGCGAAGCATGGCTGCCAGTTGCGGCACCCCCTACTTTGCGGTAATGACGCCATGTTTTGGTGCCGGCGATGAAAGATTGAGAAAGATTGTAATGAAATAAAAATTAAGGGTACTCTGGCGCTTCGGAGGTACATGTACTAAATTACTGTATTCGATATGATGCCTGAACCTACCCTTATTTTTCCTGACTGGACGGTAAGCGTGTTTTTAATAATATTCTCAGGCCGGCCGTTCCTCGGGTTCCGAGGTTAAGTATGGCTTCGGCGAAACCCCGGAAAGTCGTTTTCACAACTTTCTGCGTTTTCCCGAAAACTTCGTCGCAGTATATAAGACCTCTTTACGCCTGACTTATTGGACCAGCGGCTGCTGGGTATAGAATCAATAGAGTCTTAGTCTTTCCTTGAGAGGAATATAAAGTCAGAAAGGTAGACTCCGTTACATCACCTAAAATTATACTAATTTTTAGTAATGGTAGTGTTGCATTTTAAACTTATCTCAATGATATTTTCTCGTTTAATTTTTCCTTTCCAGTAAATTACAACCAATGATATAAGTTCATTCCAATACCGATAGGAAATTAAAGCTAGCCCTAACCACTACGTGTAAAAGTGGTGAACAAAATGTTTTGGTAATCATGGAAAGAATTTTGCTCACGAATATTGGGGACTTTGCTTATCGCCTTCGCGAATGATGCGGGATCGACCATTTTTGATGTCTGTAAACGGTGACCAACACTAGGTTTTTGCATGTTTGTGTGATGAAAAAAAATTGAGTAAGAGACTTAGCCCTGACTAGACGCAAGTCTGGCCTGTCCGAATTAATTTCCAATCAAGCAGGCTGTGCGACCTGAAGTCACAGAATCGTTTAAACACGAAATATGTTGTCTTTCAAAGGATTTTAGACGACACGTATTGCACCGATTGATGAAAAAAATTGGTTGACAAACCTGATTTTCTTAAAAACGCCAGCGTTTTTTTCTCTTCATTTTTTTCAAGTTGGTACTGGTATGGTGAATATATTTCAGTAGATTTTGTCTTGCGCCGATGCATTCACAGGCACCTTTTCCGTGACCTGTGACTGAAAAAATCAATTTTCGGCTGTATGATGACTTTTCAAATTCAAAAAATTGGTAGCGATTCTTGAAACGAGCTGGATCTCCATCAGAAATAATAGACACTTGATCGATAAGTTCAAAATCAGAAAGTTCTGCTTTCAAATACTCAAGAATTGCATTTGCTGCTAGCAAAGCATGAGCAGAGTTGTGTTTCGTGTCGTCGCATATAACTGCGAAACTAATGACTTCTTGACCACGATAACACACGGCTGTAAAAATAGAAACTTGATCTGATTTCCAATAAGCACTTTGAATTTCTTGCTTGTTGATCTTTTTCCAGTTTTTCGCGAAATAAAAATGGAGGAGCACCTTTTTCAAATTGGTTTTTACTTCTTCCTTTTCTTTTTTGATCGCTGCTCGTTGAATGTCTTTTATACGTTTGTAAAGATTCGCCCTTTCCGTCCATGTACCTAATTCAGTCAAAAATTCAGAATCTTTGATTGTTCTCTTTTCTAATTCTGCATTATTCCAAATGGCAAAAGTGATTTCGTTAGAAGCTGTCTCATTTGGTAAACGCAGAGACTGATGATTTATACCATCAGCTCCTGGATATTTACTGCAATCTTGAAAGATACAATCTTCAGTTGCTTGAGAACATAATACTAAAGAGAGTGTTTCCTTCTGCTTTCTTTTCATGTCGGCGTTTCCTTCTTTTCTAATAATTCTCAGTTCAATAAGGCAAAGTTCATAATTTGCACATTAATCGGATTAATCACAAGCCACTTGGGTCGCAAAGAATAAAATTTTGTTCTACCAATTTTCGCTACCGGGTATTTTTGTTGGAAAAGGAGAATAATTTCATTAATACTTCGTGTTAAAACGCGTTTCACTTTTTTGAACTTTTAACCGTTTTCACGAACCTTTATAACGTCACTTTTGTTTGGAATTTGTCGTGAGCAATCTAAGTCATCATCAAAATAATACTTCATTGCTAATCGGATATCAGCCTCGCTACAGGATGACCAGAATATAAGTCAGGAGAGTGATAGATGCCTTTTTCTGTTCGAACTTTCCGCGCCTCGTCAACCATGTACTTCGTTACTTCAGGGAAAGTAGATCAAATATAATTTTTCGAATATTTATCTGGATCCACTGTGCATAATCGAATTTTTTATGATTTAGATTTACAATTTTGGAGAGCCAATTTGAATTTTGCGTCCCACTGCTCACATTGCTCATTTTCAGTATTTGAGGACCATACTACATGAAATGCTTCTCAAAAGTATATTCGCTATTACCTCGGAAAATGATTGAACTATTTGTTTTCGTTTTATACTTGCATAATTTTTCATCAAATCTTCTGTCGCGGGCGGTCGTTCACGTGCGGGTGATACATTTAGTTTTAATCTCAAAATATTCTTATTTATCTCGTTCAATTGAGATTTAAGATCTGAATCGACAAAACCATCATCATCTTGCATAGGCAAATCTGGTTCAGGAATGTAATTGTCCACTTCCATATGCTGATGTGCTTGAGGTATATTAACATCAGATCATCTCTGGATAATATCTGCTGTCACTTGATGTTACTAGACTTGAAGAAACATAGAAAATAGAAGCGAAGCGATAATAGCAACGTTTGCAAACATGATCTTCTAATCGAATGATATTACTGGGCAAAAGAGGTTGCAGCAAGGCAGCTAATTCTTTTAACTGTACAAATCTATGTTGATTTGTAAAATATATTACCCTTCTATGTACGTTTTTAAAATCAGGGCACTTCTTTCATTCCGAAGAAAACATCCTTTCTCCAGTATTCATTTTCTCAACGACTACCTAAATTTCTTACCGACCCTTATTTATTGTTGTGAGAGTGAGGTATGGTTTTCCAAAGATAATCTTGCAGATATTAGCTCAAAAGTGATGAATGATAAGTGTTATACCTAACCGACTGACAGACGACAATGCGAGGTTGGAAAAAGGATGGCCGACTGAACGGTCGTCGGATTTTCACGTCGGAGTAATTTTATACTTGTAGATCGTATTTGTGTCATTGGAGTGTCCTGCTGATTTAGTTTTGAAGGAAGGAAGCTTTCTCTACCAGAAGATAACATTAGTTTTGCTCTAGTTCCTGTTATCTTCTCACGAAGTTCAGGTGGGTGTTTTGCTATCGTGCCATAATTGACGAGAATATGGAAACAAATGAAACTTACTTTCTAAACCAGGTGACCCTTAACCAGGATCCAAAAACAATCGAGGGTTTTCCCAATGCTAACGCCTCTAATCTAAATCCTCCCTCCACTGCTCTTAAAACGAGTCTTGCTATTAAAAGGAAAAATCATGAAATTAAAGAGAGTAACAACTCACTCATCACCAAGGTCAGACACACCGAGTCTAACTCAACCTCAAACTCCTTTTGGTCGCCCAGGCTCAAAAATAGGTATTCTTGCTCCAATAGAGGCCCCTACTCTACAGAAGTTGATTCTGAGGAAGAAAATCCTATGGACGCTTCTAACGTAGGAAAAGTCTTACACAGGTGAAGGCGCCAACCGCATAGTTGACAACCTGGGTCTCTCGTATTAGAGTCATTAAGGGAATTCCTATAGACCTCACTATGGACGAGCTGAAAGCTAACGCTATCTCTCCACCTCCTATTCTTGATGCTTCCAGATTATCGAAAAAAGTGCAAAAACCCCAGATGATTATTCTGCGGGGAAAAACCACATGAAGATCAAAACTGCCCTGACAGATCTTTATCTTCCCTCTGCATTAACTGTAAAGGCCCACATTGGGCTGTTGACAAACAATGCCCTTTATACGTTGATTAGAAAGAAATTTGCAGAATTTCTGCACTACATTGAGACGGTCCGTTCTATTTTCATAATAAGAATAAAAGTATACAACTACGGGTGAATATTTATATTGATACGCCTCTGACTCATAAGAGGACAAGCAGGTGGAACTAAGGGATTATTCCCGAAATCATCAGATCATACGATCGATTGCGCGCGCCATCAGCTAATAAGTGGGGATAGCGTGGGACCAATGTACTTTATATATCGATCCTGGTATCAGTGCCACTGGACTTCCTACTCGACCCTCTGCAAGGAAGAAGCCTCTCTTGGTCTCCATTATCTACCTGTCAATGGAGTCTGAAATTTGAATTGGAATAAGCGTCATTTAAGGAACGTCACCTTCAAAGGATTCTCCTGTTACGAGTGCAATCAAAACTTCCGTCCACTAAATTATCCGAATTCGTTAGAATTCGAATAATTAGAAGTAAGTTTTTGGGTTTTACATTTATTTTTTATTAGTGTGATGTGATAATTGTAACGACTTTGCACTTCACAATTTTTCGGAGACCTCGTTGTGCATTTTTGCATATAATTGTGGGAAATTTGAAGAATGATAATTTAGTGTGTGCAACTTTCATTGTAACGACTTTGCACTTTATCTCACGATAAAAACCTCGTTGTGCATGGTTGAAGTAATTATTGAAATTCGGATAGGAGATTTTGTCTTCATTTTTTAGAAAAGGTGGTACCCGAAAAGAATTCGTAACGAATTTGAAATTTATCGCATGATAAAGACCTCGTTGTGCGAAGGAAATTATGGTTTATGGTTTAATATTGGAGAAGAATCCTACTTGTCTGTTTTTATATGAGAGTAATTTATAAATTAATTTTAAATACGCAATCATCTCTCCCTTGAGTGAATCCACAATCCGTCACTTTTATCTAAATTGTTCTTAATTTGATTTTTAAATTTAGGCATCAAAATTTTAGGGCTAGTTTCAATATCCTATCAGTATTGCAATCAACTCATGTCGTTGGTTGCAATTTACTGGACAGGAAAAAGTAAACGCAAATTGAACGAATGTCTTGATGAAAATAAATATCATTGAGATAAGTTTGAAATGCAACATTATCATTACTAAAAATTAGTATAATTTGTAATAAAATTAAGATCTTTAAGTAAAATCAGCTAAAAATAAAAAATCAATAATAACTGTCTCATTTCCTACTTTAAATACAGCGGGTGTAGAATAAATACAAATGAATAATAATAGACGAAATAAATTCCTTTGGAAATTTTATATTTATTTTTTTGAAAACGGATTATAATTTAAGATCGTCAAAATGGGGGACGATAAAAATGATCATAAAGAGAAACCAAAACAAAGTGCTAGGAAAATTAAATTTTCTTAATCCATGTTAGAAGAAATGAATAAAGAGCATGTTTTTGAAAAATTTTCGAACCTGTGTGATACAGAATCAGAAAACGAAAATGACATTGTCCAAGTTAACAATACACGGGATCAAATTAGTCCTGCATTTGAGAATGCCGAGACTGGCAAAAATAAATCAGGGAACATTTCCTAATACGGAGATGCGCAAAATGATTCCGAGGTCAAAGATAGTTTAGGCGCGAAAAATAATTCTAATGCGCAAGATAATTCTGATTATCAGGATTACGATTCTGAAATTGCGGAAATAGATCAATTAATGGTCACTCTTGAAAAATCACAAAAAGACGTGAGCAAATCAGTATCATCACAAAATACTCTATTACGAATGGCGAAAAGATAAAAAGTTAAGCGTCATCAAAAAAGCGTCATTAAAAACCTCTCCAGATTCCTCTTCTCCTCATTTTAACTTCTCAAATTTTCCATCTTTAGGAGAAGCTGACGTCGACTCCATCTCTTTCGGTGTGGAGTTCTCCCAACAATATAGCCATGTTGCTAATGAAAACCTTCTCCCACACTAGAACCTCAACCCCGATTGCTCCTTCGCCTTCATAAAGGAAAACGCAAACACCATCCTAATCCTTCTCTCATCTTTACTCTCGTTCTCCTAGCCCTTTCGAAAATTGTGTCTGTCTACAAAACCGTCCTATTAATCACCCTTCCCCTCCTCCTTCCCCTCCACCCTCTCCACTGATTTACTAAACCAAGACCTTAGAAAAATGATTTCATCTCTTATGAATCTCCCCCAACGCTTTGCTCCTCTCTTATCTCTTCTTAGCAGTAGACTTTTAGGTCAATTTAATAGTCCTCTGCTTAATAACCAGAATCCGCTTACCACCGCCTCGAACCCTTAAACTCTTTTATTTTTCTATAATGGGTAATCTGGAAAACTAAGAATTCTACAATGGAACTGCTGTGGCATAATCCAAAAAAAAAAGGATTCTTGAAAAAAATTATTCACAACTACGATATTAGCTTATTAAATGAAACCAATTAAACACCTTGGCTGTTTCTATTCCATCTAATTGGGGTGAATTATTGATCATTAATATCTATAGAAATCCAAGAGCTCCAGTTGACGCTATCAACTGGAGCACCTTCTTTGACTCATTCTCTGATGACTTCCCACTTGTGTTTATTGGCGGAGACTTCAATTGCCATCACCAGTCCTGGGGATGTGATAATGCCTGCTCGGCTGGAAATAAATTAAATACTTTAGTTCTAGCTTCCAGCCTCGCTAATCTAAATCACGGATCTCCAACCCGCTTATCTCGGCCTAATCAATCGAAATCTGCTATCGATCTCTCCCTGGTCTATGGTAACCTCGAGCCTCTGTGCTCCTGGAAGGTAGAGGGCGATAAGATGGACAGTGATCACTTTCCTATTTCAACTACTATTGGAATCCCTTGCTCATATTACGAATTATTTTCGCACAAATATAACCTAAAAAAATTCGCCTGGGATATTTTTCAGAAAATTCTGGAAATAACTCAAAAACTCAATTTCTCAGCTCTTCAAGAATATGATGACCTATTTGAAACGATTGATAACGCCCTTCATATAGCAGGTCCTAAAATTGACAATGTTCCAAAATGTGATTATCCGTATACTCCACCGTGGTGGCACGAGGATTCCTCGAGGCTGGAGAGAGTAGGAGAAGCCAAGCTTGGAAGGTACAGACATAAAAACAATTTTGAAAATTTCCTAGACCTGCAGGAATTCAAAGCTGAAGCGACAAAATCCTTCAAAAAACCAAAACCTCCGGCTAAAGATCCTTTTGTGAATCGATTACTTCATCTTCACGAATCTCAGATATCTGGAATAAAATTCGTGGCTTTCGACACAGACTCCTCACTAACCCTTCTCCCTTGACCTCCTCCGTTAATCATGAATCAACAAAAAAAAAAGGTGGAAAAATTCATCGAAAAATGTTGTGACTTCAGTTCACCCCCTTCAGACCTCCCTTCTGTACCCTCTCTCCCGGACTCGCCTCCTGCCCAAGCTATAAGCAACGCCAACTTCGATGGCATTCCCAACCCTAACGTCTCTAAATTCCCGATTGAACCCTTTAATATTCAAGAGTTACATCGTGCCATTGCCACCTCTAACAGCACGTCCTCCCCGGGGCTAGATAAGATCAACTTTCAGGTTATACAAAACCTTCCAGAAAATACTCTAATACATTTGTTAAACATTTATAACCTAATCTTGGTTGGAGGCTCCTTTCTAGATCACTGGAACAAATTCTTGTTTTTTCTAATTGGAAACCCCGATTCGGAAAAATTCCATCCTATTGCCTTGGCATCCTGCTTTCTGAAGCTCATGGAAAGACTAGTGGTTAACAGACTAAACTGGTGGCTTGAGAACTCTTTGGTCTTGCCTCCTTCCTGGATCCCGTAAGAATAAATTCTGTGCTGACTCTCTTGCTATTTTTTCTACCGAAGCACACACATAATTTGTTAATAACTCATAAACAGCAGCCTTATTTCTGGACTTCGAAGCAGCTTATGATACTTATGAAACTGTGTAAGATATTCTCAAAATGGCTTGCAATAGGCTGCATTAGCTTCACTATACATTGAGAAAGAAAATATGCATTGCATCAAAAGTAAGGACTTTTGCGCTCGTTTAAAAGCAAATACTGTTGACTCAAATGGATTCTTAATAAATTAAATAATAATAAATTAATGAATTTCAGGAAAGTTGCTTCCTAGCACCGGTGAAAACTATATGACGGCAATAACATTTCGTTTTCTTGAACCCGCCTGTCAAATGTAAATTTGACTACGAGAAAAGCTCACAATTCTTTTCCTCACAACATGTGTTTACTAAAGAGGGGTACCGATGTACCTGGTACCAATAATTTTGCAAAAAACTGTGCCCGAAGAAACCCTGAGAATCGCTTTTCCTCAGAACATGTGTTCGCCAGACTATTTCCAAAAAAGGGTACAGTAATACCTGAACGCAGGAATGCTGCAAAAATTTTCTTCTTACCCCTTCTTGTATTCTTCTTTATATCTTCAGTATCTTTTCGAATTTTGGACTGTTCAGTGATTTTCCTAAGACTTCCTTAATTTTTCCTCTGTACAATGGCAGTGATTACCGTAAATGGTGCAAAGTTTCAAATAATTGATGCTGGCGAAGAAGGAGATTGTTTGTTTAAGTGTTTAGCTGTGGCTATACAGAAAAGAAACCATCTCAGTGTCCGGCAGAAAATTGTGCAATATGTTGTTTCTAAATGGTTTGATTACTCAGATAATGTGAACGTAGCTTTAGGATTCCGATAAAACTTGGATTCTCGAAGATACAAGTTGTATATGCAACAAAAAGGTGTATATGCTTCACTGGTAGAGTGTGGTGTGGCAGCAGATGTTTTTAACGTAAACATGAATGTTTTTCTCTCAATGAAAATGAGGAATACTTCATTATCTCGAGCTCTCTTCGACCTGATATTCCTACCATTAATTTATTATTCACTGGACCGGCACAACGTGGGCACTTTCAGTTACTGGAACCTGTATCCGATATGAATATCGATCCTGCAAGACGTCATTCATAAAACAGTTCATCCGCCTCAGGAAATAAATCCAGTTCAGAAATCCCTTGAAGTACCTCAGTTACGGAATCAGATACATTTCGCGAAACACCGCCCAGGGAGTCTTCTGATGACAGTTTCAGCGACCACGTGCACGAAACTGCGACTGAAAGCATTGTAACAAACTCATCGTATCTTGAAAGTAGCTTGTCCACTTCGGAAAACAGTTCCAATTCCACCAACACCGACGATAGTTCCTTTAACAATTTGGACAATTTTCGCGGCACATCACACGGGGATTCTCTTAACGAAAGTGTTGGCGATGAGGACGAAATGAATATGCCACCTGATCCACCAAGACGACATGTGCTTACAGGTCAAGAAAAGAAAATGATTCTTTGTGCTCGTGCTTATTTTGAGAGTGAAAAATCACCTAAAGATGGTAGCATGTGTAATCCCAATACTTCAGCCGATGTTGTAAGTAGGACGGAACTTTGCTTAAATGTTTCAGAAAGCACAGTCAAACGTGTGACTCGACAGGCGATGCGAAAAATCAGCATTCGAAGTAGACGATTTTCTGCAAGGAGTCATACTTTGAAAGATGTACGATTTTTACATGGAAAAAAAATTCCAACCCTGAATCTTATTCTTGCTAAATTAAAACAAAATGTACCTGAGTTACCGAACATGGGAAGAACAACCTTCTGGAAAGTTCTGCGTGACATAAAGTTCGTGTACAAAAAACTGCAAAAAAAGCCTATTCTGATGGAGAGTGTATCAGTTGCGGTGGAAAGAGCAGAGTATTTGCGCCTCGCTGCACATTACAGACGTCTTTGCTACGAATTTTTTTCCACCGATGAAACCTGCTGTGAGATTAACCACTCATGTAAATACGGTTGGGTGGAAGAAATTGATGCAAATACGCGTCCAGAAAATTTCGATCACTACCGCACTGGTGTACAAAGGATCGGTAATTATCGAGGAGGCTTCGTTACCCCCTCCGGAGCGGGCAAACGTGTAATAATTTTATATATAGGCAGCAAAAATGGATTTTTAGAAGGCTGTATGAAATGTTTCGTGGGGAAAAAAAGAACCGCAGATTACCACAACGAAAAGAACGCGCATCACTACGAGGAGTGGCTTCGGCGTGGTTTGACAAAATTGCCAAACAAGTCCGTCATCATCATTGCCGAAGCTCCTTACCACACGATTCTGGATCCCGAATTTCGGAACCCAACTACGAAATGGAAAAAAGGAGGAAGAAGTGGATTGGCTAATTCGCTGGAATGACTGCCAGAAGGTCCTGCAAGTTTCAATGAGTTGACGCTACCAACTTTGTTGCTGCTTTCTCGCGCATGTCACAATGAGATGCAAATACTTGCTACAAAGAATAGCAAAATAAACGAGAGGTGAGGAGGTAAAATTACTGTGGCTTCCCGTTGCACACTGCGAGCTAAATCCCATAGAGTTGATATGGGCTTACGTGAAGAACTATGTTGCCAAGCGAAACAACACCTTTAATATAAAAGACGTGCGTGATTTGTGCGAAGAGGCGATGAACAATGTACCCCTAACATTATTGCCATCGTGCTTTAAACATACAGACAAAATCGAGGAATCATATAGAGGACCAAGTAGAATCGACATGCGACAGGAACGTCTCATAATAAATGTTGGAGGACCCAGCGGCGAGGAAAGTGACTGGACTTCCGATTCTTCTTTAGACGAATGAGTCTTCTAAAGAGTAACGGGATAAAAAGTTTTAGTACATAATTCAGTCATCCTAATGCTTATTATAGAATTTACTATAAAATAGAATATTCTAAAATATGAAGCAAGGTTTTTTAATACCAATTTAAGGAGACGTAACATACTTAACATATCACGCTTAAGAAGTAATCATTACGTCTTAGCAGATAGCCTTGCCAGAGTAAACTTTACAGACTCCTTCTCATTTCCCTGTGGAGACGAAACGGAGGATATTAACCATGTCGTTTGGGCTTGCCCTCATTAAATCAAAGAGGTATCCTCCTTTCTGCGTGGAGACTTTTTTGTGTAACCCAAATAGCTATCCTACTCAGTTAATTATACAGTTTCTTAAAAACTGTGACTCGCGTGTCTAGAATAGTCTATATCTATCTCTATCTATCTCTTATTAATTTACTTTCTTCTTTTCCAGCTTTCTCTATTTTAATAATGCACAACTCGCTCTCTATGCTTTGAATCTCACACTTTAAGCGACTTGAGAACCCCACGTATCCGTGATTACTGCATGTTCACTCTTCACAATTTAAACTACCGCTTAAACTGCAAGCTTACTGTTCCGCTTCTCCATCTACCTACTACAAAACCATCAACTTGACAACGACTCTATATGAATCCATATGCTTTGCTATGGCCGGATAGGTCCCGCTGTTACCGGCAAGAAGACCTTGTGCTAAAAATAACTAACTCACCAAAGAATAAGAAGAAGAAGACGACAATGCGTACGATCAGATGACTACTGGTTCTGAGTAACCAGCGAACCTCACTGATTCAACCAGTGAAAGAATTCCTTTGTGTGAACCAGTGAAATTTCACTGTTTGTCAGTGACACACTTCTGACTGTTTCAATCACGAGATTTCATTGGAAGTCAGTGAGATTGCACTGGTTCATTTTGGGAGAGTGCCGAAATTTTATTTTAAGAGTAGATTTTTGTTATAATTACTTAGCAATACCTAAGCACTAATAATATTCATAATTTCATAAGATTAATAATATAACAGAAAAAACAGAAGTGCATTTTTGTTGCCGTTAATTTTCAAGTAGATAAAGTTAAATTTTTTCGCAATGAAAAAAAAACGATTCAATAAATTTGACAAGGTAACCATTTCCAATGTGGTAACCATTTCTGTTAATAATAATGGAAAAGAAGAAGAAATTTTTTCTTAGGTCAGTCAATTTCCCTTCCTTGAAAGTGAATGTACTAATTCTATTCTCCCAGCAACCCTTGGCTTCCTACCAAAAGTGATACGCCAAAAGTACGCCCGGGTATCGAAAACCCAACAGTAGCATTCTAAGGTTAAATGCCTGAGAGGAGGCAAACAAGTGGCGGAGCCAGGTTTTATCTGGCTGTCAATACAATGCTTAATTTTTTCCTTCGTTCACCTTCATCTTTTTTCGTCATCACTTGTAACTCTTTCTGTTCCGCCCGTAGCTGTTTCACTACTCTTTTGTTCAATATGTTTGTGTCTTTGTTTTTGTCAGTATATTTTGGTGCAGTTGGACTAGTGTAAAAATCAATTTGTTCACATGTATGCTATTTAAAAAAAACGAATTTATTTTTCAACAGTATATTTGCTAATATCCTTAACATTCTAATTACCTAATGATTTACCATTTTTTGTTTTCAATCCGTAAATAATCTTATCGGCCTACACTTGAGATTGTAATATCTAGACTATGAGTCATTTGCGGTATCTAAATTTTTAACTAGTTCGTTCCTAATTTTTTTT
>CAKNWT010333125.1:0-16401 GCA_932066315.1 Andricus coriarius
TTAAATGTAAGTTGAATGAATTTTGAACAATTCTTCCACTCAAAAGTATTTTGTTCAATTTGACGCTTCCTTCTTGAGGTTATGTTCCACGTGATGGTTTTCGTATCATAAACCTGTTACTTTTTATCCAATTTTGAGCAATTTTCTTGAATATTCTTCAACTTTAGTATTGATACTTTATTTTTAGTGTTTTTTAATAATAATTTACTTATTATTTAAAAAGTTTCTATCGACGGGCACTTGTGACCCTCGAAATAGCTATATGATACAGCTCTGTCGCACTTACACGCATCACATTACGTAAATGAGCACTACTATTGGTTGTTCCCTTTCTACATGCCTCATTTGACGATTTTTGACGATAACGGTCAAATGACCAGGCAGAGGGTTAAACTTGAGACATCTGAAAATTCAAACCCTCATCAGAAATTTCAAAAGGATTGAAAGATTTCCAGTGATTCGAAAGGAAGAATTACATAATTTTCACGAATTTCTGAAACTTTTTAGAGACCTCATGATATTTTAAGGATTTTCAAAGGACGTCAAGGGATTACAAAAGTTTTAGTTTATTTCAAACGATACCAAATATTATGGGAGTTTTCAAATTTTTTAACAGTTTGAATAAATTACCTAGTATACTTTCAGAGAGAATATCAATTTTTAAAGAGATTTTACAAGATTTTGAAGAACTTCAAATTTTAATTGAATTAGATCAGATTTAATTTAATCAGGTTCAGTCAGATTTTAAGAGGTTTTAAGAAATTTCAGGACACACCGAAGTATTTCGAGGGATTTTGAGGCATTCTGAGGGATTTAATTAAATTAGGATCGATTTCCGTGGACTTCAATTTGAAGAGTTTTGAAGGGATTTCATAAGATTGAAAAAGATTTCGAAGAATTTCGAAAGATTTTAACGGATTTTAAAATACCTCAAAAGATTCTTGAGTATATCCACGGATTTTAGAAGATTTCGTAATATTTTAAATGATTTAACGGAATTTCAAAGGACATTAGAATATTTTAAGGGATTTCAAGAAATTCGGGAAGATCACCACAGATTTAAAAGATTTTAATTAATTTTAAAGGGATTTCCAAGATTTTAAGGGATATGTAATATGTGACTGAACTTTAGAGATTTTAACCGATTTTCAAATATTTTAAGGAATTTCCAAGGTTTTAAAGGATTATAAGAGAGTTTGAAGACTTCAAGGGATTTCAAAGATTTTAACAAATTCTCAAAGAATTTTAAAGAATTTTAATGTATTTTCAGAGGTTTTAATTGATTTCAACAGTTTTTAAACGATTACAAGGGATTTCTAAGGATCTCAATCGTTTTAAAGGGTTTTCAAGAGGCTATGGGGATATTCTAATACACAACTGACTGCCATTGGGCATTTTATATGTTATTTTATTCTCTAAAAGAAAATATTTGCAAGTTTTTGTAATCAATGATTTGCGAAATTTTGAAAAATCCGAATGATTTTAATATTTTATTTCAAAGAACAAGAGTATTGTCACGTAGTGATTTACTGATCTCAGATCCTTCTACCTCTCTATAAAATTTTTTAGGAAAAGTGGATTGAATATGTCAATCACTTTTAGGATAGGGTCAGAATAGGCGGAACCACCGAAAAATTGCAGCAAATCATAATTAAGGATTTTTAACCCCTCAAGCTGAATGGCGGAGACGCACTAGAAGTTGTACCTATTTTTGATGGGCGAGCTTCCCCCTCGCGCACTTTATTGAACGGTGTGAAGAGACAAAGTAAATGCTACCTTCCATTCCAGAATAGAGAAAAATTTAATTAAAATAATCCGAAGTAAAATAATCGGAGAAGAGAGAAAAACAATTTATGGGATTACTTTTGACAGGTTCGAAGAATTAGTCAATCGATTACAGAAAATTTATTCTTTCAAAATTGTATACCGTGTCTTATGTCACTAGAATAAAGAAAATTGCGGATCAAATCTTTGACACGTATCGCATAAATAATGGTGGATCACTGGACCAGGGATTCAAAACCGAGTTAGAAAAAGATCTCGTTCAATGTTTTATGTGTGGATTAAGACTCGTTCTCGAAATTAGTGTGAAGGAAGGAGACGTATTTAGGGATGTTGCGAATGACGCTATCGAAATTGAACGAAAACTTAATGCAGCCACGGATCTACGAAAGGGAAATCTTTACAGGCAAGGACCGAATCAATTGGGAAAAAAATAAGAAAATTTATGAATAGGTGGACAAATTGATTAGGGTAAATTACACATAAACAGACTATACCCTGTGAACAGAATGTGTGCTAGATATGCAACAAGTGGGTTCACGCAACGCCCACCTGATGCGCACTCAGATATGTTAACCAATATACACGACCCTCTTCTAACAATTTGCCCAATCGCTTCACACGTTCTCAAAATTATAGACAATTACGCGTAACATAGGGTAATAGAATACCTCCTCCTATGAAAGGACAAGGGTCGTTACCACAGGCGAAAAATAATCAAGGTCAATTTCATTACGGAGATAGGGCTATGTGGGCACCTAAAAAACCAAGAAATTTTGCAGCGCACTCATCTCCCAACCCTCCTTCAATTCCAACGCAAAATACAAATAACTTTATTTGTAATTTGTAGCATTATTGAGCTTTTAGATCATTTATCTTTACCAAGTATTAATTTTTAATCTATTTTAGTTGGATTGATTCTAAATTTAACTGTATCGCTGAATCTTAGGTATAGCTACAACCGTTGATGTTTCGACGGATTTAATTTTCTCCGTTCAGGAAATTGGTCCCGAATATATACATCGGCACCAATCCTGAAAGAGATTTTTAAAACTACAATATTTTTATTATTTTATTATTAAACCTGCAATAAAATATTTGTTTAGCGACAACGATTAAGACTCGAACTCTTAGTAAATTCACGTTATACAAAACGGATATGGGATCACAAAAGCGAAAGAGGATTTTCGAAGATTTCTCTCTGATCTAATTTAGCATTTTGTCCACTATTTCGGATTCTCCATATTAATTATCACAACCCTCACTGATTTTAATTTTCTCCCAAATTCTGAATGTCCAGGATTTTCACACTTTTATTAATTTAGCTCATATATTTCAACAGGTGAAATATAAAAGTATGATTCACTTCCTTCCAATTCTCAATTGAATTAAATTGATTTTCTAGATTTTAGAATAGGAAAGCACAATGAGCAAGCAGTTTCTATTAATTAAGAAAAGTTTTAGAAAGGATTTTTGAGTCCCCATATTTTAGAAGGGTCAAAAAATAATCTCTTTCTTTGATTTCTTAAGAGTCGCTTGGTTGACACATTTTTCACTTCGCTTATTACTGAACACAGAATGATGACATTTTATTTTATTATATAAGCGCTTCAGGGAGTTAATTATTGAGCTCCCTTATTAAAAAGGGTTAAAAAAGAATTAACTCTCTCGCTCTATATAATAATCACCATCGAATTGGAGCTGGTAGCAAAAAGGAAGGAGCCTGTCCTGGCAAAAGCACCTGTCGTTAGCGGTATCGAGCACAGTCATTCAGTAGCGTAATATAAATATTTGTCTTCCCTTCAGAATGAAAATTATTATTTTTAATTTTACAAGTATTCTGAACTGCTTCAAATTACTACAAAAAACCGGGCCACATGCTCAAAGATTGTCGAAAAAGGCAATATAACAATAAAATGCACGAACAACTAAATCCTCAGCAATCCAAATGCATCTCGGGAAAGGGGCAAAACCTGCCCAGGCAGTGTGTGATGGGGCATGCATCAGCGTCACAAAAGTATAAGTATCCAACCAAACTTAAGATAAAAATTCAGAAACAATTACCCAAACATTCAATTTTAGCCAGGGAAATATTAGGTCGACAAATTAATTCTCAGCCTTTTTCATATCAATTGGTCTATAATGCATAAAAACATGAATATAAACTCAAGCAACAAATTAATCTCCTTCACTTTCGACATATTTTTGCCATTTTTCTGGCAATTGTCGAATTGCAGATGGAAATTTTTTTTTGATTGTCCAGGGCGCTCCTAATATTGAAGGTTTAAATTTCCTTCTAGAAACCGCTGGAACCACTTTTTGTATGTGCTGTACGATACGGCGTTTTCGCGAAGAGCAAGACAAACCATTTCTTTTCCTTCAGCTACGTTTTTTAAAATTTGGAATGCAAAAAGAAGGCAGTGCCTTAAATGTTCCTTTTCGAATAAAATCGCGTCTACACTGATATTTTGGGTTATGTACGTAGTAGGATGCAGTTTGATAGCTCGGTGAACATGCAAAGAAGTGAACACATGCTAGGCGGTGCACACATGCAAAGCAGATGAACACATATTACGTGGCGTAATACAAGTGAAATTGCAATGACTGGTATTACCCGCTGAACGGCATTACCCCCCTTTACCTTATCTTACGATCGATTCAGAATGCTTCTTCAGAATGGTAAACTTTAGAGTTATAAATAATATTTTTTATATTAAGTTAATAACAAAAAAGTAGTGCGGTACCATGTGCGAAAATAAACAATGCACGAAGATAATTCTTGAAGCAAATTGCATATTTTTGACTTCTGAAAATGTTGTATGCAGTGTGTATGAGCAAAAAGTTGCGCTTATATGTTAAAGAAATTATTTCCTTTTTCGGGAAATATAAAGGGGTTTCCGGTTAATGACGGAACGGCAGTTACAATAAGAGTGAGTGTGATAAAAAGTTGTAGCTGTAGGAGTACCAGTAGCATAGACAGTAGCATAGACATAGGGTAGTACTTCTTGTTTAACATAGTTAATAACTATTTAATCATTTCACTTTAGTTTAAACATAGTTGATTCACCCTTCAAATATTCAGATTAGGAGACTGAACTCCTCAGAATGATACATTTTTCATGTCTTCTAAATATGCTGCTTTCTTTTACTAAAAAATAAACAGTGTATATGCACAGAAGTTAATTATTACGTAAAGATGTCCATTATTACTGAGAATATTAACCGATTTTCATGAATATTTTTTGCACTTCCTTGCAATTATATAAATACATTAATTCTGCTATTTAACATTAAATTAATCCATGATTTCATAATGTCAGTTTTTCTGACCGACCGTCATCTCATGACAATGAAAGAGTCATTCGTTCCAGTAAATTCGACGCGCTCCGGGGAATCTGTCTTCTGGCATTTGAGAAGGGTCCATATGTATGCGACCAAAATGCAGAGACAGCTAACACTGAGAGTCACTGCTAGTTTTCCTACGTTTTTGATTATTAGATAAAATATAAACATTTCATCGAAAAACTGGCTCTTTGTGCTTCGAGATATGATTATGTAGATGAAGTATGCAAAAAATTAAGACACGAATGTTGAACCGTGTGATTTCAACATTAAGAACAGATTACCCATTCTGATAAAGGGTCTTAAAGCTGCTTCCTACATATCCTGATGCTCTAGAGTCTAAATTTAATTTACACTTGATCGAAGGAAACTTAACAATTAGGACTTGAATAGAAATTTCTGAGATCATCACAGAATTACAGAGGCACTGAGATTATCGAACTGTAATTTAGCACGCTTATTCATCATGCAAATAGATATAAACTAATTAGATAACAAACTGATCATTTCAAAATGTGTGCCTTTACTTAGAATTGTGTGTTTAGGACTCTGAATCAAACCTTGAGAATATAAGACGCAGCAAGAATAGTTCCAACTTTTTTCTGTGTACACAAACTTGACATGTAATTTTTTGGATAAAAGTTTAACTTAATAAAAACTTGTTTAAAGTGATACGCTTATGAAGCCTTTCCTTGAAAGTTTTTAAAGGTTTCACGTGGATTTCAAGAAGTAAAGAAACATTGTTTGCAAATTTTTTTCGAAGTATTTTTTATTTTCCTCAATAATTTTTCATCAAAATATAAGATAAACCATATTAGCTAATTGGACACCATCTACATTTTTTTTGTTCTGTACGATCGCGTGGTCAGTAAACCATGCAAATGCAGATAAAAATGATGCAATTAAAGTACTTTTTATAACGTAATACTGCAATCGTGATGACCATAACTTAACGGGTAATAATAATATTATAGGTAATAGGTATTCATATTTATATTGTCAGTGAATTTGTCGTCGTTCAAAATTTTCCGAATTTGAGGACCATCGAAGACTCCTGCATTTACTAGGTAATACATTCACTAGGTAATTGTTGGTAATGTTTTACGCTTCATGCTGAATAATGCAACAAATGAAAATTATGAAAACAAAAAAAAATTTGGATACTTAATATATTTTGAAATTTGTTGTTCTGATTCGTAAAAAAATCAAACAGGATGGGCCAGACTGATCCAATGCTGGTGCAAAGTTGAGGCAGACGTGGGCCGGGATTACAGGATTAGTTTCTTCTTTCATACATAATATATATTCACAATGGAATATGCCCAAAAAGAGTGTAGATATTTATACAATATACAATAGTTGTGCTACAGGTTTGAAAACTGGCATGAATATTAGTTAGCATTAGCGTATTCAAAAGAAATTATTGCATTTGTCAGCTTGTGCGTTATTTTTCGTTTTGTTTCCAGTGTATTAAAAAATATGAAAAGTGCGCAAATTTAGGTTTCAGCTCACTATGCTGGAAGCTTGTCTTTTAGTCTGATTTTCGCCGCAGGCAGATAGCATTGAAACTCTTCGCATGAAGAATTGCGATAACAGTAAAATAAGATACGTTGCAGTATTATTTTTTTCTTCATCAGTGCGCTGATATGAAAAACTCAAAGCAAATGAGTAAACATATGGGCCAACCTACCACCTATACCACTTATCTGGGCAGGACGAATGTTTCTTGGCCCGAATCTCATGCAGAACAAACTATTTAGAGGATCGTTCTCCAATATTGGTACAATCACGTTGGCATTGTCGCCGTGTATGAGAACTTTAACTCTTCCAAAGGTATTACCAAGATCCGCTCTAACAGCAATGAGTGGGTACAAGTGCCCGTTAAAAATGACTCCAATTATGTACTCGCCATTCGCATCTGTTCCTACACGATAAAAATCTGCTGGTAAAGGGTAAATTCGACTCGGTCCACCTGGATATAATATACTTTCGTAATCATGAACATTCTTAAGTTGAAAGGGAGAAGGGTGAACTGCGTCAGGTTTATGTGAAAAAGTTAATTCTGAAAAAAGAGAAAGTATAAGTGGAAAATTAATTAGTGTACTGATTATTAACCTAATTCACTCAATCATAGTTTTTATTTTACAAACAAAGGCCGTAGCCGGGTAAGCATAGATGGGCTGCGCCCGTTTGTGTTTGGTTCATATATTAGGGGTAATTTCCTACTATTACAAGAATAATTTATCCTAAGTGTAAACTTCATAAAAAATTTGTTACAAGAAAGCTATAAATAAATTCTGAAAAATTAAAACATTCCAATTTCTTCCAATTGGCTAAAGCTGATTTCGATGGCTCATATACAAAGTATCAACATATATTTTTTTGGGATAAGATTACCTAATGGTTAAAAAAAATTATGGCCCCTAATATGTATGTAATTCTATGAGAATGGAGGACCAACTTAATCACGCTAGAGAGAAAGAAACATGATAAGCATAACAAATAAGTAATTGAGAGATATTATTGTTTTCGTTCTAATGGTCGTTTTTAATAGTTAGTATAAGCTTTTCATCCTTCGATGAAGGACCTCTTTAGTACATATTTTAAGATGTTTAATTTCTAATATACCTCACCATCTCTGCAGACTATCAAGAAAATACATTACTTTGTTAAAAACAGGTATTAATATAAAATTTTGTAAATATAAATGTTTTTTTTAAAGTAATGATAACCTTACCAACTACGAAACGTGTGTAAAAATCTCTCATAAAGACAAGGCAACTACTGAAAGGCAGAAACAACCATAATTAATTATTGACATTTAAAAGGTGTTTTTTTAAATCTTTTTTTCCTTCTCTTCCCTCATTGTCATTTTAAGCAAATTTATTTATAAACAAATTTGTGGGCCAACCCGTATTTGCTGTTGTGACAGTTGAAGAGGAAGAGAGGATAACCTAGTCTAGACTGAAATGGAGTCACATAACTAAACGACGAAAAGCGCATAAATTGCAATATCTGAACTACCTATCATTAGCAAGAGCGACGTCATTATGGTAAATATCACTTAGATATTCAGTATCAGACCTTTTATTAATACGATTGCCATTTTAACAATATGAAACATTTCCTTAAAACTGCGTTCTTTATCATTTATTTCTGTACCTAAAATTCGACTTTTTGAAAAAATGTAATTGTGATCATTATCATGTGAGTGATTTACAAGAGCAGTTTTTCTTTTATCTCTGTTACAATCGTAAATTGGTTCTTTACTCCTAACACTTATGTACCTACTAGTTTGTCCTCTCAGTGAGCCTCCTTACACCATACGCTACTTGCAGGCTTAAACTGCTTAAGTAGGGCTAGAGTGAGGATAAGCGTAACTGAGACGTAACCTTGGCGCATAAGAGGACGCTTGAGAGGAAGCTTGCTCTCTACTCTCTCTCATGCTCCAGAGTTAGGCCTCAGCTACGCTTATCCCCACTTAAGCAGTTTAAGACTGCAACTGGCGTACGGTGTAAGAAGACTCAGTTACGTTTATCCCCACTCTAACCCTACTTAAGCAGTTTAAGCCTGCGAATAGCGTGCGGTGTAAGGAGGCTCCTTCTTTAAAAGGTTAGCAATAAGAAAATTCAGTACGATTTGTACTTTACTAGTAGGGTCTTTCTTTAAACATTTATAGACTTCACCATCGGATAATAGTTCATAACATTTATTATTATAATTATCCTTATCCATCAGGACAGTGACATTACCTGTGTCTGAATTAATAACCACAATATCTTTATTACGAGTCACGAATTCATCAGTCATTTCACCCATTTCTTCAAAATCAGATTTAATCCAATGTTCATAATTGTTATTCAAAAACCTATTCAAAATATTAGATAAATTCGCTCGAAAATCCATACGTTTGTTTTCCGGAATAAAATGAATCTTATCTTCCACATTTGCAAGTGTATTGAAAGTATAATTGTAATATTTTTTTTGCCAGCCATTTGAATTTTCTTATTGAATCTTCAATGCGTTTTGACCAAATTTGTAAATAATGTTTACAATCCATATATAATTGGATATTATTGTCTACCGCCGCATTTTTAATAATAATTTATCAAAAATTGATCTCACGTTTAATTCTATGGATACTGTGATTAGAACCCGTAATTTCAGATTAAATAAATTGAGTTTTTAATTAAAAAAGTTGTTTGTCAATTTTACTATTACAAAGTGGATGATTTAATTTTACTTTTAATGATAAATTAATCATATAATATTTAATATAATATAATAATATTAAAAACGAACAGTAGAACTAAAACAATGTCCAGAAACCTAATAACTTTAAAAAAAACCTAAGTCATATTTTTCACAATAATTTCGGAGAAAGTAGCCGCCAAAAGCCTAACTAAAGTTTTAAATTACGAAAATACCCCTTTTGAATTTCGGTCTAATCGAAAAATTTCTCCTGGTTACGAATATCTTTACTATTTTTTCGAAATCCTAGTCAGTTTTTGTCCAAATAATTTTTTCAAGAATTTCATTACTTATTAACAAAAAGAATTATAAAATCATTTTGAGGATCGCTGAGCAAAAATAATACTTTTTTGACTCTTGAAATTTTTTCCTAGGATAAACTTTTTTTAACTTACAGCGTTTACTAAAAATGATTTTTTAACAAAATTGATATATTTGCACAGTTGTCTCAGAATGTATTGCTCAGAAAAATGTAAAACTTGTACATTTTTTATATCGAGGATAGATATTTTGAAAGCAAAAAGAAATCTTCCGATCGAATAAAAACTTCTCTCCGTAAATTGTTTTTATAAAATTGCGGAACCTATGTCTATTATTAAGAACATTCTTTATCGGTCCTAAACTCTTTTGCTGTATTGTACAATATATTTGTTATATGTCTAAGCCCCCCCTATAAACCACATTTTTCAAGTCATTAGCGATAACCTTTTTCATAACCCTAGTATTACTGTTCAAAGTATCATTCCACAGGCCCACAAAAAAAAAGTTGTCTGAACTTTACATGTGACAAGGCTACCCTTATGGATTTTGAGCCGCTGAATTCGAACCCGGCCTTAGAATTTTCGCTAGACCCTATAGTTTTCCCCTAGCCTAGGGAAAATGTGTGAACTCTTAGATTTTTCTGGCTCCGTTGAAGTTATATTTAATTACGAGATAGTTGATGAAACAACGACGCTCCTACGTATTACGAGTCGCTTAGTTCAAATTTGACTTTAGAATGTTTGTGAAGTACCTGAGAATTTCCCTAGCCTAGGGGAAAAAGTGCATAAATGTGCAAAACTTAAGGCTTAACGGATCTTTTGTTTGTGCACGGAAAACCTGATGTCTTTCTGTATTTTTAACTGCATATTTCATATCTGACAGAAGAAGTTTTCTGCAGTACCTCGGATTTTCCCTAGCCTAGGGTATTTTTTATATTAGATTCTCCGATGTTTCCTTGTTCTTTGATCGTCAAACGGCCTTCGAAGTGGATTCCTTTTGCGTCTTTTTCTTGTACTTGGGACATCTCTTTTGAACCTCCAGCAAAAATCTGCCATCATGTGTTCATCCCATCGTCCTTGATAATGCCGCTCCATTTCTTTGATGTCCTGATGAAAGCGTCCTCCCTGTTCTTCACTGTAATCACCAAGATTTTCAGGAGAGTAATCGACATGGGAGTGGAGAAAGTGCAGTTTTACGCTCACCAGGCAACCCTGTTCTTAGAATTTCTTCACCATGTTTTGAACTATTTTCTTATAGTTCTCGCTTTTAACGTTGCCTAAAAAATTTTCGACAACTTCCTTGAAGCTGATCCAAGAAGCTTTCTCACTATTATTCATGTTGTCAGTGAATTTGTCGTCGTTCAACATTTTCCGAATTTGAGGACCATCGAAGACTCCTGCATTTAACTTGGCGTCATATATACTAGGTAATTTGTTTTCTAAGTATCTAAAAAAATCACCTTCTTTGTTCAGTGATTTAACAAATTGCTTCATCAAGCCAAGTTTTATATGAAGAGGAGGAAGTAGAATTTTCTTGAGATCTACCAAAGGCTTTTGCAGTATATTTTTTGAACCAGGTTCAAAAGAAGTTCTTTCTGGACAGTTTTTTTTTTATAGTGGTTCTTGCGGTCTCTGCTGTCCCACAAGCACAAGAAGCAGGGATGTTTGGTAAAGCCTGATTGTTTCCCCAACAGTATTGTTATGATTTTAAAACCTCCACAGAGTTTCCAGTTATGCTCCGAACACTTCATCGCAATTAAAAGTTTCTCCATATTGATGTAGCTTTCTTTCAATATGGTAGAATGTGCTATTGGTATTGATGCAAATTTCTTTGTATTGTGGATCAACACTGCTTTGAGACTACGTTTAGAAGAGTCAATGAAAAGCCTCCACTCCTCATCTTTGTAGATATTTGGTTTCAGTTAATTCATTAATATGTTAACATCTGAACAATAAACCAAATCAGTGTCTCGAGAAAAGAACTTCAAGAACGCTTTTTCTCTGGCTCGATAAACAGTGGCTTTAGTTCCTTTCGTTACCAGGTTTCTGTTTTTCAAATCAGAAGCTAAGTGTTCAGCGGCATCTTTAGTTAATACCAAGTCTCTTCTTAGATAATTTAATGACTCTTGAGTATAAAGTACGGGTTTTTTTTGATGGCCTGAAGGACTGAAAACATCTTCACTGTCATCATCATCAGGGTTGCTTCCATTACTGTCGTTTGCGTATTCTTTTTGTAAAGATGTTTCCATTGCGATTTTGTTGAGTGTAGAAGCGAGATTCTTTTCAACATCCTCGATATTCTCAGAAGTTCTGATATTTTCAATATGTTCATTGCATGAAGAAGTCGGTTTGGTAACACTGGAAACATTTGCATACTTGATTTTTTGTTCGCCTGACCTTCTATAGCCGACAATGTTTCTCTTACAAAAATAACAATCTTTCTCATCTTGAGGTTGTCTCCAAAGCATAGGTAATGCCAATTTTTTTTTCGTTTGCTGTACTGCGGCGTAGTATATTATAGCAAAGACCACATATGACATGTGGTGCCCAATCACTCTGTTGATTTTCGATTTTAAGATGAAAATACTTTTCATACAGTTGTTTAATTGTCTCTGTTAGATTTCTTTTACATTTCTGAGTGACATATTCACTGGAAACATAACAGAAAGTGTTAGCAATTCCGCTACATTGGTGGCTAGGACCGGAATTTTTTTTGTTTTGTATTTTTGTTTTTGAAAATCCATACTTGATGAAAGAACCCGCACGCTAGGGATCCTGGTCCGATCGCAGGTGAGTCCGCCGTCCTAGGGGTGATAACCTTCAGACCTCCCCAGGCCTAAGTATGAAGACTTTCCGACTTTGACGAGGACCATGTCAACTCATCGTCGGACACACTACGGCATCATCCTCACACCCTAACGCCCCTATCTGAATGGAAATTAATATGCAATAAGATTTAATACCTTGATGCCAAATTTTTTATCTCAGCTACTGAAAATACGCAAGTATATCTCTTTACCTCGCGAAAATGGAACCTCTGTGGAAACTCTAATTTTTCTCGGGTTTTCAATTTTTTTCCTTGGCTAGGGAAAATCTGAGGTACTAGAGAAAACTTCTTCTGTCAGATATGAAATCAGCAGTTCAAAATACGGAAAGACATCAGATTTTCTGTGCACAAAAAAAGCACCGCTAAGCCTCAAGTTTTGCTCAATAATGCACTTTTGCCCCTAGGCTAGGGATATTCAAAGATACTTTACGAAGATTCTAAACTCAGACTTAAACTGAGCGACCCGAAATAGTACAAACGACGTTGTTCCATTAACTTTTTCGTGGATAAATATAACTTCAACGGAGACTGAAACTTCAAAAATTTCACACATTTACCCTGGGCTAGGGGAAAATCGTAGGGTCTAGGAAAAATTCTAAGGCCGAATTCGGATTCAGCGGCTCAAAATCCATAAGGGTAGCCTTGTCACATGTAAAGTTCAGACAACTTTTTTTTTGTGGGCCTGTATTATCTTGGTTAGCATTTGCAATACCTGCTCATTACACAGCCCCACAAAAAAGTAGGTCGTTCGACGGACAAGAGTAGTCACATCCTATGGATTTTGAGTCGCTGAATCCGAATCTAAGCTCAGAATTCTGCCATCACCCTCAGATTTTTCTTTAACCTCAAAAAAAATCGTTTTTTGGCTGTTTTTGCATTGAAAAGTATGTAACACAAAAACCCGTGTTTTTTTTTTTTTAATTTAGACCACAAATTCGGATTCAGTGGCGAAAAATACATAGAAATGGTCTCTTATGGTCCGTTGGGCCCAATGCTTTGGGGTGGGGGAGGGGCTGCACAGAGAACAATACCGTAAAACCTTGCCGAAACAAATTTGATGTTTCTCCAAACCAGAGAAGTCACATCCTATGGATTCCGAGTCGCTGAAACCGAATTTATACTCAGAATTCTCAAATTAGCTTTTTTCACTTCCTAACCTCAAAATCATTGTTTTCATGTTGACTTTTTTGGTCATAGAAAACATGTTATCAAAGAATACAAACTTGTTCGCTATGTGCCTCGCAGCTATGCTCCTCTGTGGTACAGCAGAGGCGCCTTTACTGTGATGCAAGTTAATTTGGGTAATGGTTAGGCCAGGAGCAGTCATTTCTGGTCTGCTCCCGGTCTTCCTGTGTCCCCACTGGCCCCTCCTATCTTGTGAAATCCCTCAAACTTAGTCTCCTCTTCCTTGTGAATTTCCATTAGTCAAGTCTCAATTTCTGCACTGCTCGTACTTCATTGTTTTTGTTTGTAGACTGGAATATAGTATCCCATACACTGAATTCACGTGAGAAGTGGAAGGCCTAAGTTTACAAATATTGTCGAATTTAAACACTGTCAGCTGTTTTCTTCTTTCTGTCTTCCACAGTTTAGTATCGGTTTGTCCAATTATGTCTTCCTGCAATTTTTCAGTTCACTGTTGGACTTTTTGAACACCTTGTCCAGAAATTTCTGCTTCCTTCTTTCATATTCTGCCTGGAGTATGATTTTTGATTGACTCTTTTTTCACCCACAAATTTAGCTTCTTTTTGAAGGTGTGCTTACTTATCTTAGCCTGGGACATCACAAGGCCTGTGCAGGAAACTATTGTATGTTAAAAGTCTGGCGAAAAGTAAAAAATTATTGACGCTATAATAACCCGCGCGCCGGGGGCGCGCGGGTATGCTCCCGCGCTTCGTGATTGTTTTCGTTAGATTCATGCTTGCATGTCCACTGCATTTTTTCAAATATCATAAATATTACAACTGTGATCGAAAAATGGGATTAAAAAACCTAATGGACTGCACTCGCAAATTAAAATTGGAATTGTTTTTCAATTTTTGTTTTAAAATGGTTCTCAAAGCACCTGCAGCTTTGACGATTACATTCTCATTGCAACACTCGTCCTTCACGTTCGAGAAGTAGATTATGCTGATGGCTCTCTTTTAAAAATGAAACAATGTAGACAAAATTGACAGTAAATCTTACGGATATCTCTAAAACAAGAATTGCATGATTTTAAAAATGAAATAAGTTTTTGAATTCTCTATTTTTTGAAAATTTTCAAAATGTTTTAAAGCATATACAGTAGCGCTCAAAAGTATTTTATGGGCACGTAATTCATTCATTTCGATAGAAATCACGCGAGGTGATGTGCAAAGGTACCCGGGTAGAAACTAAAACTTGGTTCTTAACAGGCCCTGTCTAGATTTCCTATTTTTTATCCAGGCCCTAAAGTGGCAATCTATCCAGGGCGCAATCGGAAACGTCACGCTCAGCTAGCGAGGTCACGAGCAGGCAACACAACGAGGGCCTATTAATAGGGCCTTTATTGAATCTAGATAGTCCCTCACTATACTAAAACCATTCTCCAGTATTTCGCAAGCGTTCTTTCATCCATTTTTTGCGCGTTTATTTGAAATGAAAAGGTAAATTCTAATTATAAATAAAATAAATAAATAAAATTGGTAAATTCTTAATAAATAAAGATTTTTAATTGGATGGTAATGTTTTTTACATATACAGTTAGAATAATAATGTAGCATAAAGTAAAATAATCATGAGCGCAAATGTTTTAAATTTATTATTTTACTTTTCTTGTGTACCATTATTATTATTGCTGTATATGTTAAAATCATTAGTGTGCATTAAAACTTATGTATTTATTTAGAATTTACAATTGCTTCCATTTTTCATTTCAAATAAAAAATCCAACATATTTATAGTATTTTTTTATCACTCTTCTTCTTGCTCGTTTCCCCTTCCCAATACGTAATAATTCACCCAGCGATGATTGAGTTCCGGATGCATCATATGGTGTCTTCTTCAAATCCTACACCATTTTCTTTAACCTGAACGTTCTCTTCAAAGCGAACATATTGCCCCCTGAAATTCTTAAATCGTTTGAATTGATAATTGTACTTCATAAATCTATTTAAATAGGACTTGCAACCTTCGACCGATCGGTCGAAGGTTAAAACTCTTTCCTTGAAAATTAATTTTTTTTAAGAAGATTTATCACTGAGATGAAAATTTATCTCTTTAGTAGAAAATTTAATTATTTTACGAATAATTCATTTTGCTTAGTTTGGTTAAGAATTAAATTTCTTAATTAAAAATATAAAAGATCGGTTTATGGTTTGAAATTCATATTTTAAATTAAAAATTGATCTTTTTGATTCAAAATTCCTGTATTATTTTATTAGGAATTTGACTTTTCTTAGAAAATTAATCTTCTTGGTTACAAATTCATACTTTTTGGTTGAAAATGAAACTGCTTGGTTCAAATATATTCTGTTGTGGTTGAGGATTCAACTGTGTCGTTGAAAATTCGTCTTTTTTGGTTCAATTTAGCTATTTTTTATTTAGAATTAAAGTCTTTGTCCTTTTTTTATATAAGAATTGCACTAATTTGTTGCAAATTCAAAGTATGGCAGAGCTGACAAATATGTAGGAGTGAATTAAAAAATATTGATAATTTTGAGTCCTTTTTTATCCCCATTTTTAAAATCCTTTTATATAAATAAAGTTTTATGTAATTTCTGTTAAGGATGATTGAATTTATGAAACGTAACCTCAAATGAAACAGGAAACTAACTTTTCTTCTAACATTTGAAGGGGCTCTAAAAGTATGAAATTAGCAGAATATAATAAGATTGTGCGCAACAATATATCAAATTACCATTAAATACTTGATGTATTCAAATTACATCTAACAGAAAAATGAAAATTTAAAAAAAA
>CAKNWT010333127.1:0-14396 GCA_932066315.1 Andricus coriarius
TGCATCTGATGCTCTTATTTCTTTGGAAAGTTGCAATATTAAATCTTAGTTTTTGCAAGTATGCCATATTTTTTTCATACTGTTCTACGTCTCACTTCAACTAAAAGTTACGATAACATTATCCACCTTCAAGCCAAGAAATAATTCAAATCATCCATAAGGTAATACGTTTTAATTTTCGAGAAAATCAGCTCCAGCAAGATATTTGGTACGTGAGAGGATAATCCAAATGAAATGTTTTTTGTTTCTTCAAATTTCTAAATTCAAAATAAGTAGTTATCATCTGGAATCAGAGAAAAGCATGTGAAGGAATTACATCAGAATCAAAAAAACACATTTGAAATAAACATAAAGGATAACAAAATTAAGACAATATTTAGACCCTAAGGTTCTTTCCATTTCTTTTTGCAAATTATAGCTTCAAACATTATTCTTCATTCAACTTTACTACACATTTACTATAAACTCAAATAATTTCAACATTTTTTTATCAATCAAAAACTAAAAAATCAATAAATTTTCAAATGTAAGATTATGAATTGGAAACTTTTATCAGTAAACACTCCAAGGTTTGGGATTAGCAATTTAAATATATTTTGGGCTATATTCGTCCTTAATTTACTTAATTTAAGGTTGCCTAATCTTATTTCTGTAATACATAGATATAAATAATTATATCTTCGTTATTTTTTGATATAATCTAAGAAAAAAGCTCATTCATCGCGAGTAGCCCTTTTTGCTTGTATTATCTTTTTCTAGAGCTAATCCTCCATACGTACAGGGTTAAACTTTTCTTTTTGAATTATTTATAAATTCAAGAATTTGCAATTCGTATCGAATTTTAAAATCTTTGAATTTACAAAAAATGCTTTCAAGGAGGAAAAGAGTGATAAAGATTTTTATAACAATCACAATGTATTAATATGTATTCATTTTATTTAGTTTTAAATTGGATGACTTACACATTGAATTTAAATTCAATAACCTTCTTTGGATTTTCAATCAAAGGAATTATAAATTTTACCTGATTTATTCAATATAAAAATTATAATTAAAAATTTACAATTCAATTTAGTAAGATGCTTTGTTTCTATTTTTATGTTTCTTCAATAATATTCTTAATACTCTTTCTGATTGAAAATCATTGTTATCAGTTGTTACAGTAAAATCAGATATCATCGAAGATGCAGAATTAATTTCTACCTAGCCATATTTCTTTTCAATTTAAACAAAATTTCAGGGGTCATTCTGTTCACTAAAAGGAACATTTCTTCAAGATACAAGTACTCGCTTCAATTTGATAAAATGTTCTTGGGTTCTGTAAAAAGATTGTAGATGACGCAACTTTTATTTTATTTTTATAACATAAAAATTGATTACAAATATTGTCAGCGATGTATGGAGTCCTACCTATAAAATAACGTGTAACGGAAATTTATCACTCTCACATATTATGTCTTTCACTGATTTATTGCGTGATTTATCATGGCACTTAATTTTTTCATTGTTATTTTGTGTGTTTGTGTATACCAATACTTTACTTTTTTAAAGTTATTTTAGAATTTCTTTCCTGGTGACACAGTGATTGGCCAATCACGTCATAATGTGAGGTAATGAAGCTGATGCAAAATATCATTTGTGACATTTACCTCATGTCACAGAAAACAAGTTCTTTTAAGTAGAAGAGCATCATTCACGATATTGTTATCAGTAGTAATTAGTAATACGCTCTCTAATTATTAAGTCATATTTATATAAACTGTCATGGTTAATTGCTTTGTGTATTTTTATTTTGCCCTAATTTATTCCGTGATTTATTATAGAGCTTCATTTTCTGATGCTTATTTTATCGGTTGGCTTATACCAATACTTTACTTTTTTAAGTTATTTTAGAACGTCTTGTCTCCTGTCACAAAAAAGGGAAACTTCAGATTCCATCAAAATATATTTCGTAACAAATTTTTTTATTTATACAGAAAAATTACTCTAATAATATAAAATTGCGAAGAACTCTAATATTAAAGACTAAATAATAATGCAAATTTAGTGCATTTTATTCTTAAAAAAATGAAAACCTTTCATAGACCGAATTCATCCATATTTTTTTACTTTTGGATAAACATCCTACTACTATATATTCTTATATATTCTTCCCTACATTGATATTTTCGGTACGTAAAAGGCAATGATTTTTGTTTCATTGAATTTCTAAATTCGAAATTTGGTAAGATACTTTATTTCTATTTCTATATTTCTTTATTAATATTTTGAATATTTTATCTTTTTAAAACTGATCATATGTGTCTTTTTCTGCGATAAAATGATATATATTCGAAGATGTAGAATTAATGTCTTCGTAGCTACATTTTCTTTCAAGTCCACTAAGTATGCTCGCTTCAATTTAATTGAAAATTGGATCATGCTGTTGGTCTCTTTACAAAAATTGCAGATGGCGGAACTTTTATTTTGATTTTATGATACATGAATATACTACAAAAAATGTCAGTGATGCATGATTCCTACCTATAAACTAACACGTAATGGAAATTTATATCTCTCCCATATTATGTTTTTCACTGATTTATTGCGTGATTTATTATGGAATTTCTTGTTTTCATGGTTATTTTGTGGGTTTGTGTATACCAATGCTTTGCATTTGCAAGTTATTTATATATTTATACACATTCTTCTATATACTAAGGTATTTGGCACTTGAAAGGGTAATCCAAATGAAAAGATTTTTGTAGCTTTGAATTTCTAAATTCAAAATTAGTTGTTATCATCTGGAAATCTGGAATTCTATACGTGCAGGGTTAAACTGTTTTTTAAATTATTTAAAAATTCAAGAACTTGCAATTCGTATCGAATTTTAAATCTTTTGAATTTACGAAAAATCCAATATTAAGTGTCAGCAGTGATCAAGATTTTTATAATAATAATAACAATATCATATTCAATTGTTTTAACTTTATTTATCTTTTAATTGAAAATGTATACAATTCAATTTAATATGATACTTTATTTCTATTTCTACATTTCTTCAATAATATTTTTAATATTCTTTTTAATTGACAATTATTTTAGTAATTTGTGGCGATAAAATCAGATACAATGGAAGACTAAAATTAATTTCTATTGATCCATATTTCATTTCAATTCTAACAAAATTCAGGGGTCATTTTGCGCCCACTATATGGAACATTTTTGGAGATACATTTACCCTCTTCAATTTTACATTATCGAAATCTAAGATATAAATTCTTAGAACAATATGCAAATTTAATTTGGTTCAGATGTTTTCCTTTTTTCAAAACAAATAATTTTCAAATATTAATAACTATATAATGCATATTTATTGTACTTTCTTCTCAAAAAATGAAAAAAACATTTCGCAGACCAAAATCATCGATTAATTTTTTAATTTTGGGCAAACGTCCTACTTTTACGTAATATCTTCTTGTCTATTATAATAATTATAAATAATATGATGAGTCCTATTCTAAGAAAAAAGCTTTTTCATCGCGAGTGCCCTCTTCTTTATTAAATTATTTATTCATCCCTGCAATTACATTTTTGATACGTGAAAGGGTTATTGAAATAAAACGATTTTTATTTCTTTGTATTTCTATGTTCAAAATTATTATGCAATTATTAGTTTGATTCAGAGAAAAACACCTGAAGAAAATACATGAGAAGCGACAAAGATAGTGAAATTTTCAACCAAAAAAATTAATTTTCTATAACAAAAATTTATGTTCTACAAATCAACGTAGATTAAAAAAAATTCTTAATTCGGCTTCCAGCCAACATTTGGACTTCATACTGGGGCAGTACTAAACCAGTACCGCGCCAACGCTCGGCAAAACTCCTTAATTTGGCTTCCAGCCAGCACATGGGCTCAGTACTGGGCCAGTACTAAACCAGTACTGCGCCAACATTCGGCAGAACTCCTAAGTTGGCTCCCAGCCAGCACTTGGATTCAGTACTGGAGCAGTACTGAACCAGTACCGCGCCAACGTTCGGCACGGTACAGTTGATCAACACTGGCATTGCTCCTCGTTTACAAATGGCGCGGTACTATGCCGTTCGTAAGATCCGGCATACATCCGACTTTTCCGCCTGGGTTTAGAAATCACGTCACAGGAAAAGAAGTTCTTTTGGGAAGAAAATCATCGTTCATGATATTGTTATCAGTAATGTGTTCTCTGATGATCAGGTCATATTCACATAAACTGTCTTAGTGGCTTTGTGTAGTTTCATTGACATAACTTTATAACCTTTCATTCCATGTTTACGTTTTACACTTTGAAATTACTAATTTTGGTTGCAGTTATTCAAGTTTCCTAGTTCCGAATTTTTTACATGGCGAGAAATGAATCTGATGCTCTTATTTCTTTGCAAAGTTGCAATATTAAATCTTTAGTTTTCGCAAGTATGCCATATTTTTTTCATACTGTTCTACGTCTCACTTCAACCAAAAGTTATGATAACATTATCCAACTTCAAGTCAAGAAATAATTCAAATTCTCCATAAGGTAATAAATTTTAATTTTCGAGAAAATCAGCTCCAACAAGACATTTGGTACGTGAGAGGATAATCCAAATGAAATGTTTTTTGTTTCTTCAAATTTCTAAATTCAAAATTAGTAGTTATGATCTGGAATCAGAGAAAAGCATCTGAAGGAATTACATCAGAATCGAAAAAGCAGATTGGAAATAAACATAGAGTATTTCAAAATTAAGACAATGCTTCAAACAGGCAATAATTAAAATTATTTTATGATTTTTATTTATTTCTTTATTAAATATCAATATTTAGACTCTAAGTTTCTTTCTTTCTCTTTCAACAAATTCTAGTTGCAAACATTATACTTCATTCAACTGTACTACACATTTACTATAAACACAAATGATTTACACATTTTTTTTATCAATCAAAAAAGAAAAGATTAACAAATGTTCAAATGCAAGATTATGAATTGGAAATTTTTATTAGTAAACCCTCCAAGGATTGGGATTAGCAATTTAATTTTATTTTAGGCTGTATTCGACCTACATTTACTTAATTTAAGTTTGCCTAATCTTATTTCTGTAATACATAGATATACATAATTATATGTACATTATTTTTTGGTCTAATCTATAAGAAAAAAGCTCATTCATCGCGAGTAGCCCTTTTTGGTTGTATTGTCTTTTCCTAGAGCTAATCCTCCATACGTGAAGGGTTAAACTTTTCTTTTTGAATTAGTTATAAATTCAAGAATTTGTAGTTCGTATCGAATATTAAAATCTTTGAATTTACAAGAAATTCTATTAATACATTGGATTTCAATTCAATAACTTTCTTTTGATTTTAAATTAGAGGAATTATAAATTTTACCTGATTTATTAAAACAAAATTATAATTAAAAATTCACAATTGAATTTAGTAAAATACTTTGTTTCTATTTCTATATTTTTTCAATAACGTTTTTAATATTCTTTCTAATTGACAATTATTGTTGTCATTTGTTGCAATAGAATAAGATATCATCGAAGATGTAGAATTAATTTCTGCCTAGCCATATTTCTTTTCAATTTAGTAAAATTTCAGGGTTCATTCTGTTCACCAGAAGGAAAATTTCTTTAAAATACATACAAGTAAAGTCGCTTCAATTTTATTAAAGACGGAATCATGTTCATGGGCTGTGTAAAAAAATTGCAGATGACGCATTTTTTATTTTGTTTTTATACTGTATACATTTATTACAAAAATATCAGTGACAGTCAGCTATGCATGATTCTTCCCCATAAACTATCATGTAACGAAAATTTATCACTTTCCCACATTATGTTTTTCGCTGATTTATTACGTGATTAATTATAGAACTTTATTTTTTCAGGATTATTTTGTGTGTTTGTGTATACCAATACTTTACTTTTTTTAGTTATTTTAGAAATTCTCTACTGGTAACACCGTGATTAGTCAATCACGTCATAATGAGAGGTAATGAAGCTGATGCAAAATATCAGTTGTGACATTTACCTCACGTCACAAAAAAACAAGTTCTTTTGAGAAGAAGAGCATTAGTCACGATATTGCTATCGGTCCTAATACGCTCTCTGATTATAAAGTCATATTCATATAAACTCTCATGGTTGCTTTATGCATTTTTATTGACATAACTTTATAACCTTTTATTCAATGTTAAATTTCTCCACTTTAAAATTATTATTTTTTCTTGTTGTCATTCAAGTTGTCCAGCTCAGAATTTCCACTTAAAAATCCATGAGGAGAAATGAAGCTTATGCTCTTATTCCCTTAAAGAGTTGCAATATTAAATCTTTTCTTTTTGTACGTATACTATGTCTTTTCAAAATTGTTCGATGTCTAACTTCAGTTAAAAGTTAGCATAACAATATCCGACTTCAAGTCAAGAAATAATTCAAACCATCCATAAGGTAATATGTTTTAATGTTTGAAAAAATCAACCCCAACTTTTCATAAAGCTTAACAATAGTAATTTTATATTTTGAAAAAGGAAATTCATAATATCACATTGACCTAACCGATTTCTACATTATTAGTATTATTCTGGTGTTATCTGTCAAATTGACTTTTTACATGGCAAAGAGAGCCAGACACTGACCAAGATGTCATAATCATGTAATTTAAACTCTTCACCTGTTCATTTTGGATCAGAAGAAGTCAAAGGTTGTAATAACCTGATAACCTGATCTTATAACCTGGGTTGTATCTTGACACAAAAATACCAGTTAGTACTAAATGTTAATAAATGAGGTAGTTCTCTATTTATTAATTTTTTTTCTAGATATGATCTAAGCAACCAACTTTTTGAAATGATTTTAGTAATAAAAATATTGACTTACAAGGAAGACTAGAGTATTGATATTTATTATTTTGTTTGTAATTTTTAGAAAAATATGCAAATTTAATTTGCTTCGGATGTTTTCGTTTTTTAAAAATAAATTATGTTTCTATACAAATTTTGTAATATTTACAGAAATATTATCCTAATAAATAAAAAATTGCAAAGAATTCAAATATTAATAACTAAACAATATTTGAAAAGAAATAAATTTATTAAATAATATACTCTTCCCTAAGATGAGATTTAAGGTACGTGAAAGTGTAATATTAATAAATTGAGAATTTATTGTTTCTTTGAATCTCTAAGTTTAAAAGTAGTATATTTATCATCTGAAATCAGAGTAAAGCATCTGAAGGAATTGCATAAAAATCCAAAAAGCGGATTAAAAATAAACACGAAGGATTTTAAAATTAATACAATGCTTGAAGCAGGCAATAGTATAAATAAATTGATTATTTTATCGGATTCTTGATTAAAAAATAATATTTATATTCTAAGGTTCTTTCGCTCTCTTTAACAAATATTCACTTTCAAAAATTATTCCTCATTCAACTTTATTACACATTTACCATAAACACGAGTAATTTCAACATAAAAATTATCAGTTAAAACAATAAAAATTATAAAATTTTATATTCAAGGTTATGAATTTGATTTTTTTTCAGTTAAACCTCCAAGGATTGGGATCAGCGATTTAATTTTATATTGGGCTAAATTCGTCCTACATTTACTTCATTTTCCTTTGCCTAATCTTCGTTGTGTAAAAAATACATTTATATACGTATATAATTATATTTATACTTTTTGGTCCTAATTTAAGAAAAAAGCTCATTCATCGCGAGTAGCCTCTTTTGCGTGTATTGTTTTTTCCTACAACTGATCCTACATACGTGGAGGGTTAAACTGCTTTTTTAAAAAGTATTTATAAATTCAAGAACTTAACATTCGTGTAGAATTTTAAGATTTTTGAATTTAAAAACAATTCTATTAAAGAGGAAAAATGGTGAAGATTTTTATAATAACAACAATATCTAATATAACAATAAATATGCAATAGGAGCATTGTGTGGGGTTTGTCCAAATTTTATCGTAAGATTCTTAATTTATTTTCAGGATTTTATAAATTAACAACAATATCATAGCAACATATAATATTTTAAATATTTTTTTTAATTAGCAATTATTTTGGCAATTTGCTGCTTTTTGACATTTTAACTCAATTCTAAAAAAATTCTGGAATCAACCAATCAATCCCTTTTTCTTATTATATTTTTTGCTAATTTATTACGTGATTCCTTACAGAACTTCATTTTCTCATGCTTATTAATTTTATGGGTTGGCGTATACCAATACTTTACTTTTTCATGTTATTTTAGAACATCTTGTCTCCTCGCACAAAAAGGAAACATTCAGATTTGATCAAAATATGTTTAGTATGAAAATGTTTTTTTTAATCAAGTTTAATTTGTTTTTGGTTAAAAAAAAAAAATTTTTTCAGGTTCAACTTATACTATCGTTACTAAATTTATTGTACTAAATATTAATATATGAGGTATTTCTCTGTTTATTTATGAATTTTTTTCTGAATTTATGATCTAAGCCTACAATTCTTTTGAACGCTTTTTAGTAATGAAAATATTGATTTACAAACAAAACTATAATAATAGAGCAATATTTTAATTCTCCTTAACATTTGTCCCTCAGGATTTCATCTCCTTTCTATACATTCTTGGAACAATATGGTAATTTAATTCATTCAGATGTTTTCCTTTTCTTAAACAAATTATTTTCCTACACAAATTTGGTAATTTATACAGAAACATTACTCTAATAAATGTGAAATTGTAAAGAATTCAAATATTCAATACTAAATAATTCAAATTAAGTGTATTTTATGCTCACCAAATTAAAACCTTTCCTAGACTGAATTCATCTATAATTTTTAAATGTTTGATAAACGTCCTACTTTTACGCAATATCTTCTTGAGTTTTCTAATCCATATAAAGAATATGGTGAGTCCTATTCTAAAAAAGCTCTTTTATTTCGAGTGCCCCATCGTATTTATTAAATTATATATTCTTCCCAACATTGATATTTCTGGTACGTGAAAGGGTAATCCAAAGGTAATGATTTTTGATTCTTTGAATTTCTGAATTCGAAATTAGTGGCAGTTATTAGCTATAATGAGCGAAATGCATCTTAAGGAATTACATGAGAAGAGCGAGAAAGCAGATATGAAATGAACCTATAGGATTTATAAATTAAGAAAATGCTTGAAGTACTCTACAATTAAAAAAATTGTTATTGTTTGGATTCCTTTTACAAATTAATAATAATAAAAATCATAAAATTTTATATTTAAGATTATGAATTTGTATTCTTTTTCAGTAAACCCTTCAAGGATTGGGATCCGCGATTTAATTATATATATTGGGCTAAATTCGTCCTACATCAACTTTATTTTCTTTTGCTTGATCTTATTTGCATAAAATACACATAATATGTACATATAATTAAACATGTATTATTCTTTGTCACAATCTAAGAAAAAAGCTCGTTCATCGCGCGCAGCCCTTTTTGCTTGTATTGCCTTTTCCTAAAGCTAATCCCTTATACGTGAAGGGTTAAACTGTTTTTTTGATTCATTTATAAATTCACGAACTTGCAATTTCTATCAAATTTTACATTCTTCGAATTTACGAAAAATTCAATATTCAGGGTCAGCAGTGATGCAGATTTTTATAATAATAATAATAATAAAAATATCACATTTAAATATTTCAACATTTTTTGTCTTTTGATAAAAAAAGTACTATTCAATTTAATAAGATACTTTGTTTCTATTTCTATATTTCTTCATAATATTTTTAATATGCTTTTTAATTGACAATTATTTTAGTCATTTGTTGCGATAAAATCAGAAACAATGGAAGACTAAAATTAATTTCTATTGATCCATATTTTATTTTAAGTATAACAAAATTCAGGGGTCATTTTGCGCCCAGTATATGGAACATTTTTAAAGACACAAGTACCCTCTTCAATTTTAAATTTTCGAAATCTAAGAGATTTTTCAAAAGGAATCAATCAGTCAATAAATACATAAAGCAGCCAATCAATCAATCAATGCCTTTTCCATATTAGACTTTTCGCTGATTTGTTACGTAACTAATTATGGAACTTCATTTTTTCATGGTTAACTTAAGCGTTTATGTATAATAATACTTTAATATTTCAAGTTATTTTGGAACGTCTTGTCTACTGGCATATAAAATGAAAAATTCAGATTTTATTTAAATATTTTTGGTCTTAAGATGTTTTTTATCACGTTTAACTTATTTTTCGTTCAAAATAAAATCTTTCTCCAGTTAAAACAATTTGTTAGCACTAAATATTAATAAATCGGGTATTTCTTTGTTTATTTATTAATTTTTTTCTGAATATGATGTAAGCATAACAGTTTTTAACATACTTTGAATAATGAAAATATTGATATATAAGCCAGACTAGTATTTTATTTCTTATCATAAAGTATTTCGAGTTTCGTATATTTTAGAAAATTCCTTTTCTCGCAGTATTTCATATCCTTTTTATAAATTCTCAGAACAATATAAAAATTTAATTTGGTTTAGGTTTTATCGTTTTTCAAAACAAATTAATTTCAAATATTTATAACTAAATAATGCATATTTAGTGTATTTTCTTTTAAAAAAATGCAAAAACCTTTCACAGACCAAAATCATCGACCAATTTGTTTATGTTGGGCAAACGTCCTACTTTTACGTAACATCTTCTTGTCTATTATAATGATTATGAATAATATGACGAGTCCTCTTCTAAGAAAAAACCTTTTTCATCGCGAGTGCCCTCTTCTTTATTAAATTATTTATTCTTCACTGCAATGACATTTTTGATACGTGAAAGGGTTATTGAAATAAAACAATTTTTATTTCTTTGTATTTCTATATTAATAATTAGTATGTGATTCTTGGTTTGATTCAGAGAAAAATACCTGAAGATAATACATGAGAAGCGATAAAGCAGATGTGAAAAAACCCCAAAGGATTTAAAAACTAAGATAATGCTTAAAGTATGCAATAATTAAACAAAAAAGTATTATTCTTTGAATTTCCTTATTACAAATTAATATTTATATCCTAAGGTTCTTTCTTTCTCTTTTAATAAATTCTACTTTCAAAAATTATACCCCATTCAACTTTATTACGCTATATACGCGAATAATTTCAAAATATTTTGTATCACTTGAAAAACTTCAAAATTAAAATAAGTTTAAACAAATTTAAAAATTTTTCCAGTAAACTCTCCAAGGATCGGGATCAGTGGTTCAATTATATGTTGGGCTAAATTCGCCCTAAATTTACTTCATTTTTCTTTGCCTAAGCTAATTTTTGTAATACATACAGATTTTTAATTAATTCAATTAGAAGAATGATAAATTTTGCCTGATTTATTCAATATAAAAATGCAAAGATGCACACAAATCAATCATAATCGAAGATGTATTAGTTTCTGCCTAGCCACAGTTTTTTTCAATTCTAAACAAATTCAGGGATCATTTTGGTCACTGCAAGGAATATTTTTTTTAAATACAAGTACCCGCTTTAATTTAATTGAGGATAGAATCTTGTTCGCGGTCTCCGTAAAAGAAATTACAGACAGCGCAGGTTTTCTTTTCGTTTTATAATATATAAAGTTATTACAAAAAATGTCAGTTCTGCTTGAGTCCTACCTATATAAACTAACAAGATTTTTATAGTAATATCAATTTATTTATATATTTTCGTTTTATTTATTTTTGAACTGGATTACTTATACATTGGATTTCAATTCAATAACTTTCTTTGGATTTTTAATCAAAGGAATTATAAATTCTACCTGATTTATTCAATATAAAAATTATCATTAAAAATTTACAATTCAATTTATCAAGATACTTTGCTTCTATTTCTATATTTCTTCAAAAATATGTTCAACATTCTTTTTAATAGACAATTATTGTTCTCATTTGCTTGCATTAAAATCAGATATCATCGAAGATGTAGAATTGTTTTTGACTTAACCACATTTTTTCTCATTTAAAAAAAAATCAGGGGATATTCTGTCCTCTGTAAGGAGCCAATTTAATTAAATATGATATCATGTTCTTATAAACTAACATGTAACAGGAATTTATCACTCTCATGTTTTTCCCTGATTTATTGTGTGATTTATCATGGAACTTCATTTTTTTATGGTTATTTTGTGTATGTGTATACCAACACTTTAAATTTTCAAGTTATTTTCGAAATTCTTTCCTGCTAACACCGTGATTGGCCAATCACATCATAATGAGAGGTAGTGAACCTGATGCAAAATATCATTTGTGACATTTACCTCATGTCACAAAAAACAAGTTCTTTTGAGAAGAAGAGCATTAGTCACGATATTGCTATCAGTACTAATACACTCTCTGATTATAAAGTCATATTCATATAAACTCTCATGGTTGCTTTAAGCATTTTTATTGACATAACTTTATAACCTTTTATGCAACGTTGAATTTCTCCACTTTAAAATTATTATTTTTTCTTTTTGTCATTCAAGTTGTCCAGCTCTGAATTTCCACTTGAAAATCCATGAGTAATAAGTTTTAATGTTTGAAAAAATCCACCCCGACTTTTCATAAAGCTTAACAATAGTAATTTTATATTTTGAAAAAGGAAATTCATAATATCACATTGACCTAACCGATTTCTACATTTTTAGTATTATTCTAGGGTTATCTGTCAAATTGACTTTTTACATGGCAAAGTGGGCCAGACACTGACCAAGACGTCATAATCATGTAATTTAACCTACTCCCCTGTTAATTTTGGATCAGAAGAAGTCAAAGGTTGTAATAACCTGATAACCTGATCTTATAACCTGGGTTATCTTTTGACACAAAAATACCAGTTAGTACTAAATGTTAATAAATGAGGTAGTTCTCTATTTATTAATTTTTTTTTCTAGATATGATCTAAGAAAACAACTTTTTGAAATGATTTTAGTAATAAAGATATTGACTTACAAGGAAGACTAGAGTATTGATATTTATTATTTTGTTTGTAATTTTTAGAACAACATGTAAATTTAATTTGCTTCGGATGTTTTCATTTTTTAAAAAGAAATTATGTTTCTATACAAATTTTGTGACATTTACAGAGATATTATCCTAATAAATAAAAAATTGCAAAGAATTAAAATATTAATAACTAAATAGTATTTTAAAAGAAATATATATATATATATAAATTTATTAAATAATATACTCTTCCCTATGATGAGATTTAAGGTACGTGAAAGCGTAATATTAATAAATTGCGAGAATTTATTGTTTCTTTGAATTTCTAAATTTAAAATTAGTATATTTATCAACTGAAATCAGAGTAAAGCATCTGAAGGAGTTACATAAAAATCCAAAAAGCAGATTGAAAATAAACACGAAGGATTTTAAAATTAATACAATGCTTGAAGTAGGCAATAGTATAAATAAATGGATTATTTTATCGAATTCTTTATTAAAAATTAATATTTACATCCTAGGGTTCTTTCGCTCTCTTTAACATATATTCACTTTCAAAAATTATTCCTCATTCAACTTTATTACACGTTTACCATAAACACGAGTAATTTCAACATAATTTTTATCAATTAAAAAACTGAAAATTATAAAATTTTATATTCAAGGCTATGAATTTGATTTTTTCAGTTAAACCTCCAAGGATTGGGATCAGCGATTTAATTCTATATTGGGCTAAATTCGTCCTACATTTACTTCATTTTCCTTTGCCTAATCTTCGTTGTGTAAAAAATACATTTATATACGTATATAATTATATGTATATTTTTTGTTCCTAATTTAAGAAAAAAGCTCATTCATCGCGAGTAGCCTCTTTTGCGTGTATTGTTTTTTCCTACAACTGATCCTCCATACGTGGAGGGTTAAACTGCTTTTTTTAAAATTATTTATAAATTCAAGAACTTAACATTCGTGTAGAATTTTAAGATTTTTGAATTTACAAAAAATTCTATTAAAGAGGAAAAATGATAAAGATTTTTATAATAACAACAATACCTAATATAACAATAAATATGCAATAGGAGAATTGTATGCATTTTTTTTCTTAATTTGTGATCTAAGCATACAATTCTTTTGAATGCTTTTAGTAATGGAAATATTGATTTACAAGCAAAAGTATAATCATAGAGCAATATTTTAATTCTCCTTACAATTTTTCTTCCAGGATTTCATCTCCTTTCTATAAATTCTTGGTACAATATGGTAATTCAATTCATTCAGATGTTTTCCTTTTTTTCAAAAATTTTTTTCCTACGCAAATTTGGTAATTTATACAGAAACATTACTCTAATAAACGTGAAATTGTAAAGAATCTAAATATCAAAGACTAAATAATGCAAATTAAGTGCATTTTATGGTGAAAAAATGAAAACCTTTCATAGACTGAATTCCTCGATAATTT
>CAKNWT010333130.1:6498-16987 GCA_932066315.1 Andricus coriarius
CATATTCAGTTTTTTTATACAACAACATAAATTTTTACTTGAGTAATCATGTCTAGTTTTGTGCCAAAAAAGGAGCATTTGCGGGAAGCTCTACTTTTTTGCTTCAATTTGAAGAAATCGGCTGCCGAATCACATCGAATGCTTGTGGAGGCCTATGGTGACAGTGCTTTATCGGAAACAACTTGCAGAGACTGGTTTCGTCGTTTCAAAGACGTTTATTTTGACTTGAGTGACAAGAAGCGTGAAAACCGGCCCAAAAAAGTTGAGGACCATGAATTACAGGCTCTTTTGGATGAGGACTATACACAAACACAAAGAATGCTTGCCGAAAAGTTAGGTGTTACTCAACCGGCCATTTCCATGCGTTTACATGCCATGGGAAAGATCCGAAAAATGGGGAAATGGGTCCCCATGAATTGAACGATAGGCAGATGGAGCGAAGCCAAAACACATGTGAAATCTTGCTTGCTAGACACAAAAGAAAGTCGTTTCTGCATCGTGTGGTGACTGGAGACGAAAAGTGGATTTATTTTGAGAATCCGAAACGAAGAAAATCGTGAGTCGATCCCGGACAACCATCAACTTATTTCTCAAGAACTAATCGCTTTGGACGCAAGACGATGCTGTGCGTTTGGTGGGATCAGCAGGGTGTCGGCTACTATGAGCTATTAAAACCTGGTGAAACTGTCGATGCTCACTGCTACCACCAACAACTAATCAAATTGCGCCGTGCTTTGCGTGAAAAAAGGCCGGATTTTATGAAGAAAGACATGAGAAGCTGATTTTTTTTCACGACAACGCCCCATCGCACACGTCAAAAATGGTCCAAAACTACTTGAAAACACTCAACTGGGAGGTGCTACCTCATCCCGCTTATTCATCAGACCTGGCCCCTTCTGATTACCACTTGTTTTCGTCGATGGGTTACGCGCACGCTGAACAACACTTCGATTCGTACGAAGACGTCGGAAAATGGCTTGACGAGTGGTTTGCATCGAAAGATAAAGACTTTTTTTGGCGTGGTATACACAAATTGTCCGAGAGATGGGGAAAATGTATAGCAAGCGAGGGAAAATACTTTGAATAAAGTTTATTTTATTTTCTGCAAAAAAAACGACTTTCTTTTGCCTAAAAACAGCGGATTTAAGCTTATACACCCGGTATATTAAAACGAATCCTCTATAGCCAGCGCGTTGGTTATAACCTACGAATTCGATTTAATAGGCTGGTCTTGAACTGTATTTGCGATGACGAATTCAGGCGAACTGGAGCTTGAGTTAAAATTTTGCTAAGCAAAATAATTGTCTGACACTGAAATTAATTCGTGCTGTATCATATTATGAAGTACCGTAAATAAAATATATTCAAAAATACTTATTCATAGGGTAATGAAAATAACAGAAGAAAATATATGGAAAGTCCAAAGTGGTTTTATGCCAGGAAGATCATGTACGACTCAAATATTTAGCTGGAGACAGATCACGGAAAATAGTTCGACAGTAAATAAGAAAGTTTTTTGTGCATCTGTTGACCTAGGAAAAGCGTTTGACAAGGTGTATTCATGTAAACTTTGGGAAGTCCTTAAAGAGTACGGTGTCAATTGACGGCTCGTACAAGCAATAAAAGCAATGTATGCAGGTAGCAAAGCGAGTGTAAGGGTAAATGGGAAACTAAGAGACTGTTTCGATATTATGCAAGGTGTGAGGCAAGGATGCGTTATGTCCTCATGGCTATTTATAATATTCAGGAACAAGTGTCTGATAATGATTATCTACAACGAAGAAGGTGTTGATCTCGGGACAGTGAGGGTACATGGGTTAGCGTTCGCAGATTATGAGGTTGTTATGGCCCAGTCAGTCGAAGACTTGCAAAGAATGTTGAGCAAACTTAATACACGCATAAAAAACAAGGACTTCAAAATTAATGTAAATAAAACAATAATTATGGTGTTTAAAGGAAAAGGTGTGAAAATGATACGCAACATTTTTCTCGACGATGAGAAAATAGAGCGCGTTGATAAGTACGTATATCTTGGTAGCCTATTCACTAAGGACTGAAAGGTAGATAGAGAGTTAGATAGGGGTATAAACGAGGATGAGATAGTTATCATTAGAGCAGTATCCATTATCAGAAGTAAAAAAATATATCAGTTAAAGCTAAAAGGACAATATCTAATTTTATATTTACAGCCACTGTGCTGTACGGTAGCGAGACCTGGACCTACCAAGAAAATGATAAGAGTAAAATTAATGCAATTGGCAAAAAATTTCTGCGCAATTTTTGCGGTAAAACGCTAATGGACAAAGTCAGTAATGGGAGAATCCTCAAAGAATGCGGCGTAGAGGAGACACCGGTTGACCTATATGAAAGAAATTCGTTGAAATGGTTTGGGCATGATGAGAGAATGAAAAATAAACGACTGGCGAAACAAGTATATCAAGGTAAAGTAAATGGAAGCTTATCCAGAGGCAGACCGAGAAAATAATAGTTAGAATGTGTGATGAGACCCTAATTCGGCAAATAGTTTATAAGAAATTTAAATCCTCAATCGGCTCTCCTGAAAACTTGGTAAAACAGACCTAGAGCGGTACAGTGACTTAACGCGACGTGGAGCGCTACATAGACTAAACAAGACGAGGAGCGGTAAAGCGCCCAAACGCGACGTGGAGCAGTATGGAATGGAGGCGTCGATATGCACATTATCCGATACAATTTAATGAATTAAAAACCTTATCTTCTAATAATATCTGCTATAAATTTAGACACTTCTCGGCGAAACTATGCCGGCATCCTCTTACTTCTCAAACTAGCTGCTACACTATAGTGCAATCGGATTCCATTACAGAAAATACGTTTTGAGCCTGCTGTTGTATGATTAAATGCTACTTGCATATTTTCCTTACTTTTCGTATTGTAATTATGCTTCTCAATTACTTTCTTCATTCTCTAGCCTACAGGCCCGTCGATAGAAAACCCCGGACCCGGGATGGGGGGGGGGGGGGCGGGGTTAATTTTGATCTCGAACAGTCCCGGAAAATCTGATCCCCCTCGAAAACTCCGGGCACCGGGAGAATCTCCCCTTTATCCCCTTCCCCCTCTCGGCAGGCCTGCTTGCTTATAAATTTTGGTAGTAACCCATGGGTTGCTATAATGCTCTTATGAATAATTATTCATGTGTATTGAGATACAGAATATAACATTTTTTTTAGGAAGTAAATCCTTTCGCTGATCTTTTTAATTAAATATTCCATGTGTTCAGTCATGCTTAGCTTTTTGTCAATTAACACTCCTAAATATTTCATACTTTTAACTCTTAAAATATTTAGTCCATCAATCTGAAGATTTACATCTACATTAGGGCGTATCGAAAAAATTAAATATTTTGCTTTCATTTTCGGGTGGGGCTAAAAAGTTTTTGGTAGGTGCCAAAGTAACTCCCGAAAGAGATGAGTTCTAAAAAAAAAGACTTCAGTTCGCGCAAGGTTGGTATATGTCAAAATATGGAATAATAATAGATTTGTTATCGCCAAAGGCTTAAAAAATTTTATTTCTGATACGAACAAGCGATAAAAAATGCATATTGTATCAACATATATACCTGCTTAGTACAGACCCCATGAAAAAGTGCCCTGTGTTTGCGCGTTCATGTTAAAGTGACAGATAATCGTAAAATTCACGCAATCGTAGATATTTGTAACTATTAAACTCTCAAAAATGGTTCCTCTGTTTCAGGTAAGCGGTAAAAAAGCATATTGTATTCACATATTTATCCCTCCATAGCACGAACCAAATGGAAAAATGTCTTGGGTTGTCGCGCTCATGTTGAAGTGACATTGAGTCTATACTAAACAGGTATATGTGTGGAACCAAATGAATATGAAAACCAATATGAATACGCCTTATTCTACATCATCAATTTTTCTCGCTGTGCTGATTATCATACATTTTGTTTTTCGCGTATTTATTTTTAATTCGATAGATTCTAACCAATTTTAAACCTTTTTCAGTGCTTCTTCCAAGATTTCTTTAGCTTCAAGTACACTTTTTGCCACGCAAATAAATCGTGGTATCAGCCGCAAATATTTTCAATACACACTTACGAAACATTGACAATATCATTCATTTGCAGCATTATGCATGAGTGGTCTTAAAACCGAGCCTTGCGGCACACCATTTTGGACATTCAAACTAGAAGATTTCACAATTGCCCATTAAGTATACAGTTTTCTATATTTTAAATAGCCTTCAAACATGAATAATTTCTTCTGAATTCAGATTGGTGTTGTTGTAAATAAGTTGCGGCCCTCAAAATATTCTACTACCTTATTCTTGACTACCAATTTTAAGACTTTTTCGTAAGTTGTTAATATACTAATTGGTCGGATTTCTTCACCTTTATTTGCATTTGTAACTTTTGGTATCGGTATAACTGTTCATTCTTTCCAATTGCACGAAAATTTGCCTTCCTTTAATGGCTGATTATGAATATCTACAAATTTAGAATCTAATACCTTTAAACTTGTTATTAATATAGATGTATGTATTTCATCCTCACCCCCTTTCTTATCTTCCATCTTACTTATTATTTGATTGACATCTGCTATGTTTATTTTTTAAAGTCATTCATTTAATAATTTTTCAAATTTAAGTTACGATAATTACTTATGTTATTGTTACGAATTGATTCAATAATTTATTGAGCACGGTCTATGTAGTATTTATTAAATCTTTCGGCCATTTCTTGCTCATTTTTCTTTTCAACGTCTTCAAATGTCACCTTATCTATACTAGTTTTAGAGCGTCCTTTTACAAGCTCTTTAATTATTTTCCACATTCCTCACTGGTTATTTTTGTTTTCTGATAATCTATTTTCATTATAGTCCCTTTTTGTTTTTCTTATTAATGCAACTACATGATTTTTACAGCTTCTACATATAATTCACCCAATCTTCTACAGTTCTTCATTGTTTAGCAAGCAAATATAAATTATCTCTTTTTTTATTTCATCGTATATATTACTTGTAAACTATTTCTTTTTAGCTAACTTTTCTTTAATATCCTTCATTACATAAGGTGCTCATTTATCTAAGGCTTTTGTTATTATTTCTACAAATCTGTCTAAATTTGTATTTAAACTTTAATCTTCAGCTATATTTTATATACTACTATTCTCTAATGTATTTGACTGTTTGAAGTACAACTCCTCGTTGAAATTACTGAAATCTACATACGTAACTTTTCTAATAATATTTGAGTTCAAACTTCAATTACTATATTTTTTTATTTGAATTATAGAGTGACCGCTAATCCTTGGTGTATGCAATATATTAAATACCTGCCTGGATTCATAAAGAACTAAATCAATACATGTTTTAGATAATCCGTGACAATCGTATATCTTTGAAAATATTGCTGTAGTCCATAAGAGTGCACCATATGAATTGACTGCTAAAAATTCCAGGCAAATTTGGGACAAATCCCGGATTCGGAAATTTGCCCGAAATCGTCCGAAAAGTGATCCCGTTTTTGTCCTCCGGATTCTCTCTGATCGTGTCCGAAATTTGTCCGGCCGAAGAAGCACGGAAATAAATCCGAATATCATCCGGTAGAATTCGAAAGTTGTACGGTCTGACCGTCGTTTCAACTCCCTTGTAAGGTCTTGATAACCTTCCTCGTTTTCCATCACCTTGCCAGTGATGTTGCAGTCGGGCGAAGCCGAGAATTCGATCACGAATTTGGTTTGTTTCTCGAAGAGCGACAAAGTTTCCCGTAAGAGCGACAAAGATGGTAATAAAGCACTCTTAGGGCCGCATTGTGTCTGTGGATATACGTTGTTCCGGCATGGCTAGGACACCCAGATAGTATGTGTTCTAGGTACTCTGCGTGTGCATCACACGCTCTGCACTTATCGCTGGGAACTTTTTGACATAAAATGCGGTTACGGTATACTAAGGTGGAAATGAGACCGTCCTGGCATGCGAAAATGAAACCTTCTGTACCTGAATTAAGCCCTGATGATCTGAGGAAAGCAAAAGTTTGCTCCTTCGACAAAGACTGTTTTTCTACATTCCTGTGAAAATATCCGTGCATTTTCTTGTCGAGTAGCTCTTGATAGAATTTTTCAACTTCTGCTTTCTTTACTTCGGTTTTCAGAAGTAAAGAATCTAGATGGAGTAATGCACTTTCCTCACTTCTGATGTTAAAATTCAGGCCAAGGGTCTCGGTCGCTTGCTCCGCGGCTTTGTAAAGGAACGCTCCTTTCCCAATCATCTCGTGGTTCCTGACCATTTTTAGGAGAGGATCTCTGCCATTGGCTACGATATAAGCTGTACTTAGAACAATTCGGTTATGAAGACACTGGAGATTCAGAAGTCCGCGTCCGCCTTGACGGCGTGAAATGTATAATCGCGGAACTGACGAATTGATATGCAAGCTTTTAGGCATATGCATGATCCTACGGGTGGTGACATCAAGGGCCTTAAGTTCGTTCTTCGTCCATTGAACCACCCCAAACGATTAGAGTAGAACCGGAACGGCAAGCATGTTAGTCGCAGATACGTTGTTCAAGGTCGATAGATTTGACGGCCAAATCTGCCGAAGAAGATGCTTGAATCTGCTCTGGAGAGACTCTTTAACTGATGTTGCGTCCTGAATACAGCTTTAAGGCACGCGCAGCTTTGTATAGTTCTCTCCAGTGATAATATGTCTAATAACACTTATATAAACGAGCTCAGGGTCCTTGGAAACGCCAACAATCTTTCCTCACTTCAGATGAATTTTGGCACATTTATCCAATCCAAAGTCCATTCCAATCTCTCCTGTGTACTTCCTGACGATATTTATAGCAGTTTGAAGTTTGATTTTACCAGAGGCGTAGATCTTTACGACATCTATATAAAATACATGAGTGACCTTATGCTCACCATGGTTAGTGTCGCCACAGACGTATCCAGAAGAATTTCGTAGAACGAGAGATAGAGGCAGAACTGTGATGCAAAAAAGCAAAGGGCTCATGGTATCGCCCTGAAAGACAGATGATAAGTCTATGAGCGGATGAATCGGAAGCTTTCCGGTAATCAATCCAGGCCATTGACAGGACGCGCTGATGGACTGCAGCGTCTATACAGACGCACCTGTCAATTAGTAGGTTCTCTCGACATCCTGCTACACCTTTTTTCGAGCCATGCTGTTCGTACATCTCTCGCCACACAGGCTCAATTCTTCGCTCAATCCTGTTGTTTAGGATAGCTGTGTAGTTCTTATACAACACGTTCAAACAAGTTACTCGTCTCCAATTCTGTGTGTTGGACAAGTTGCCTTTTTTCGGTAGGAGTATAGTGCGTCCCAATACCAGTCACTGCGGAATGGGCGTTTCCGGCTTTCAATTTAAGGTGAATATCAGTGATCCCAACTTTGGCATGTAGAGCTACTGCGTTTGCCCGGCGCAGCAGCCCTTATTGGTCGCTGTCGGCGCGCAATTCAAACCGGGTATAATTAACCATTATTTAAATTAAAATAGATAATAGTAATAAATTGCACAATATACTCAAGATAAAATGTGTGTATTCAAATAAGAAATATAATACATTCAAATTCGTAAATGCATTTATAGGTTATATAAATATAGTAAGGTAGAAAATTTCAAACATAGAAAGATGGATAGAAGATTTCAAAAATATTATAAATATTTTTTAATTATTAAATAAACAATTTTCTTGTTCAAAAACCTTTGTTAATGAAATATAAATTGATCTTTTGAACTCAAAGAAAATATGCTATTATTACCAAAATATACTCATTAGTTTTTTTATCTAACCTTGCATCATAAACTACGTCATTTCTGATATTATTGTGCGATTTATAATAATTATCTATTCTAATTTAAATAATTATTAATTATAACCGGTTTAAATCGCGCGCCAGCAGCGGCCAATGAGGGCCGCTGCGCCTGGCAAGGGCAGTAACTCAACATGCCAAAGTTGGGATCACTGGTGAATATGTGGGCCAAATGTTGGTGTCTAGAAGTAAACTCCTTCCACCAGAAGTTCTTTATACCACCTGGTCCTGCAGCAAAAAATTTCTTCGTGCGACTAAGTGCTTTTTTCACCTCTTCGGCAGTGATTGATGGACATTCCTTCTCAGACGCTATGAGGTTATCGCAAAACTTTTTGAAGCGGATGATATTATCAGCATATACTTTTAATTCCAGTGTCTCACTGGGAGCAACTGTCATCTAAAAAATGACACTGGCTCCCAGTAGGACCGCGGTAAATTACATTCATGGCCACGTCTCACAACCGTGACAGCTGTCCGAAAATCGTAGTTCCAGAAAATTTGGCACTTGTCGTTTTGGACAATTGACTCTATCTCCCTTGGAGCGTTCGGCAGGGCAGGGTCGTGGCCAACACCGTAAGATCGACAAAGATGGTAATAAAGCACTCTTGGGGCCACGTTACGTCTGTAGATGTACCTCGTTCCTGCGTGGGTGGGACACCCCGGTAGTATGTGTTCCAGGTACTAAGCGTGTGCATGACACGCTCTGCACCTATCGCTGGGAACTTCTTGACATAAAATGCGGGCACGGTACGCCAAGGTGGAAATGACACCGTCCTGGCATACGAAAATGAAATCCTCTGTACCTGAATTAAGCCCTGATGATATGAGGAAAGCAAAAGTGTGCTCCTCCGGCAAGGACTGTTTTTCTAAATTTCTGTGCAAATTTCCGTGCATTTTCTTGTCGAGTAGCTCTTGATGGAATTTTTGAACTTCCACTTTCTTCACCTTGGCTTTCAGAACTGAAGCATCTAGATGGAGTAATGCACTTTCCTCACTTCTGATGTTAAAATTCAAGCCAAGGGTGTCAGTCGCTTGCTCCGCGGCTTTGTAAAGGAACGCTCCTTTGCCAATAATCTCGCGGTTCCTGACCATTTTTAGGAGAGAAATTCTGCCTTTGGCTACGATATAAGCTGTACTTAGAACAATTCGGTTATGAAGACACTGGAGATTCAGAAGTCCGCGTCCGCCTTGACGGCGTGAAATGTATAATCACGGAACTGACGAAGTGATATGCAAGCTTTTATGCATATGCATGATCTTACGTGTGGTGACATCAAGGGCCTTAAGTTCGTTCTTCGTCCATTGAGCAACCTCAAACGAGTAGAGTAAAACCGGGACGGCAAGCATGTTAGTCGCAGATATATTATTTAACGCTGACAGATTGGAAGAGCAAATCTGTCGAAGAAGATGCTTGTATCTGCTTCGGAGAGACTCCTTTACTGATGTTACGTCCTGAATGCGGTTTTGCGGCATGTCCAGGTATGTATAGGTCTCTCCAGTGTTAAGACGTCTGACAACACCTATATCCATAAGCTCAGGATCCTCGGGAACGCCAACAATCTTTCCGTTCTTCAGATGAATTTTGGCACATTTATCCAGTCCAAAGTCCATCCCAAGCTCTCCTGTGTACATCGCGACGATAATTATGGCAGTTTGCAGTTTGCCTTTACCAGATGCATAGAGCTTCAGGTCATCCATATAAAATACATGAGTGACCTTATGCTCGCGCTGGTTAGTGTCGCCACAGAGGTATCCAGAAGAATTTCGTAGTGCGAGAGATAGAGGCAGAAGTGTGATGAAAAAATCAAAGGGCCCATGATATCGCCCTGAAAGACAGATGATAAGTCTATGAGAGGTTGAATCGAAAGCTTTCCGGTAGTCAATCCAGGCCATTGACAGGACGTGTTGATGGACTGCAGCGTCTTTGCAGACACACCTGTCAATTAGCAGGTTCCCTCGACAGCCTGCTACACCTTTTTTCGAGCTATGTTGCTCGTACATCTCACGCCACACAGGCTCAATTCGCCGAACAATCCTGTTGTTTAGGACAGCTCTAAAGATCTTATATAGTGTGTTCAAACAAGTTATTGGCCTGTAATTCTCTGGTTTGGGCAAGTTGCCTTTTTTCGGTAGGAGTATAGTGCGTCCTAACATCAGCTACTGTGGAATGGGCGTCTCTGACTTTAAATATGCGGTGAATATGCGGGCGAAATGTTGGTGTGTAGAAGTAAACTTCTTCCACCAGAAGTTCTTGATACAATCTGGTCCAGCACCGGAAAAGTTCTTCGTTCCTCTAAGTGCCTTTTTACGTCTTCGGCAGTGATTGATGGATATTTCTCCTCAGATTTTATGAGGTTGTCGCAAAATTCCTTGAAGTGGATGATATTGTTAGTATTTTCTTTCAACTTTAGTGTTTTCGGGATCTTGTATACCTCTCTGCAAAAAGTCTTTACCTCGTTGGGCTTGGGTGTATTTTTGATAGAAACAGGGTGATCATTGAACAGGCAAGATAAGTCAGCGAGAAACTGTTGATTCTCCCTGATCCATCTCTCCCTCTTCTGTATTTTCCTCTTCGCGTCAGATAACGGCCATATTTTATCAACAATATGCTGCTTGATTGTCAGCAGCTTTGACTTGTTTAGTGTGTGATTCA
>CAKNWT010333131.1:0-16867 GCA_932066315.1 Andricus coriarius
TGTTTATTTCTTTCTTTATTATTATATTTCTTTTGGCTAGCAAATGATCCGCAATTATAGAGCTGTGGAGGATTTTATGCCGAAAATTCGAACTTTTATAGTTTTTAATTTTTGTTTCTGCAATTTTAACCATCCCACCTTGTACAGTGCAAGACATTCTTTATCGATACATTCTTGTACCTGGAGAAATGTACAATGATTTTTTATTTTCAAGAATTGATTTTAAGAGATTTTTTAAAAAGATTTAAAAATATTTTCTTACTTCTCAAAAAAGAATATGGAAGATTTTAAGTCAATTTTTTAAACAGTTTTATGAATAATTTGATTTAATTAAAATGATGTTCAGGATTTTTAGAGTGATTTGGAGTTTTTAAATAACTTTGGAAGAATTCAGAATTTTTTTAAATATTTAATATAATATTTTTTAATTTATTCCAAACTTCTACAATTCCTAAATACCTTTTAAGCTTACTCAAATTTTTCATAAAGTTTTTTGAAATCCTGTAAAATAAAAAACTTTCTTAAAAATGTTCTAGATACTTTTTCGACGCATCTGAAATCTTTAAAAATCTTTTTGAATGTTCTCAAGAATCTTACAGAAATTATATTTATATAACCTTAAAAACAAATAGACTTAAAAAATATAACTTAAATAATATAAACTTTAGTAATATGATATAATATAGAAATATAAAATTATATAAAATTATAAAAAAATATAAATATTTTTGGTTGAAATATGAGCTATTAAATTTGTCGTTGACATTTCATGTTTTATGATTGAAAATTCAATTATTTGATTGAAAATGAACCTTTTTGTTGAAATTTTAATTTAACGTATCTAAGACCTTCAAAAATCTTGTTGAATTTGGCGAAGAAGCTTAGGAAAATTATATTTATATAACCCTAAAGACAAATAAACAAATGAACTGAAAATATAAATAGTTCTCCAAAGTTTTTATTTTGTATGAAGAATTATAGTTTACCACAGTTTATCCTTAGCACTAATTTATTTATTTTTTGAAAAAAATATTTTTTATTCTTGAACAAGAACTGGTTAAATTTTTTGGTTGAAATAGTAGAGATTGTTGTCAGTAAGACAACTAATATTTCCTAAAAGTTTCATAATATTAAAAAAAAATTTTATCATACCGCCATAAAATGTGCATAGGCCGTAAAATTTTTACTCAGGTTATTTAGCGTATTTAGGGTATTTATTTAGGATACTTAAGGTACTTAGGGTATTTTAGTATCGACTTTTTACCCAACGCACATTACCGCACTCCCTCTCTGGACCCGCTCGGGTTTTTAGATTAGGACTCTATGCAACCTATTTGCACTTATGATTGACTGGTGTGATAAAAAATAATATAGGACACTCGGCCCCTAAGTAGCACTTTGCCTCGTGTAAATTGTATTATAAATAACTATTAGGGATGAATTAGATCTCTGAGTATCAACTTTATCATAAATTCGCAACTTTAAGCATGTACTACATTTATCTCAAGTTAAACAATGAACATTATTAAAAATTATTTATAAAATCGAGAAGAATATTTCCGTTGTTAATTGTAACTAATTTTGGAAGAGAACTAAAAGCGAAATTTAGAAAAAAAAATTTTTTTTAATAATCTTCATGTTCTAGGGCTCATTTTTATACCTTGCCACATTTTCCACAAATCTCTTTGGTACGTTTATATTTTAACAGTTTTATTCAGAAGTTATACAATTGTTAATTTTGTGAACAAATTTGTCCTTAAATACATTTTTTTAAATAAAACCGTATGGAAGATATTTGATAAGCCTTGCAACATTAGGAATCAATAAGAATTGCAACTTTTACCTAAAGAGAAAACACAAAAATAAAACCCTTAGTAACTACAGTTAAATACAAAATTTTGACCCGAAATTTTTGTTCTCATGTTTACTGTCAGTTTTCTTTCAAAATTAGTTACCATTAAAAAAGGGAATATTTTCTTCAATTTTATAAATCATTTTTTACAATGCTCATTTGTGACCTTTATATAACTTTAGTCCATCCTGAAGGCTGTTAATAGCCACCTTGAAAATTTGTTTTCAATACGACAAATATTTGAGGAACACATGGTACCCTGATGAAAAATTCCCTGCATTGCTCAATATTAAATAGTTAAAATTGTTGCATAAAAATCTCCCTATCGACCTTTAAAAATATATATTTTTTAAATCTGTAAAAAATAGGAGATCATTTTCTCAACAAAAATAAGAAATTTTCGATTAAATGTCTTAGAAAATCTAAGAAAAAATAATTTTATAAACACCCTGATAAGTGGGCTTATTTTGACAGATAGCTGAAACAGAATTTGGAATAGATAACCGGGAATTTAATCTTTCGCATTTACCGAATAAACTCATGTAAGCGACTGAAATACAAAACAGATGAATGCATTTTTTTGATTACAAAAAGCATTTCGTCGTCTAAAGTACAGTTTTTTTAAACTTGCTGGAAGATCGTTAGCGTTAAAAGATTTGAAGAGCTTTATCCAAGGTATGCTATACTGGGCTGAAAAGCCATTAGAGTGATCCGTAATCCTCTGAAAGAGATGGACTAGGCTCTCAGAGATGTATTAAATGTGCTGTTCCAAAGCAGTTCTTCTCTGTAATTTATTTGAAAATGAACAAAGTTTGCAGCTGGCGAAAGAATTGGTTTAGCAAAATACAGTTTGAATCATATAATAATAGTTATTATTGTTAAATTAAGTTAATTAAAATATCTCGAGATCAATTAAATAAATCTTTTAAATTAAAGGTATTTAAATGGTTATTAAAATAGTGAATCATGTTTATCATATCATGAATGGCAATGTAATGTTGTCATGAAACAATATAAGATTAAGGTTTCCCTGGACAAATTTAGGCATCCAAAGAAAGTCCCAAAGGAGGTGGTAAATTTAGAATTTCTAGTCGAGTATGATTTTGTCCTATTCAGCAGCAACTCCATAAAATGAAATCACGAGAGTCTCTGGTGCCACAACGATTCATCTAACGTGCACAACCTTCCCTTGAGAATCGTCATTACTAACATTATGCAGTTCTTGCAAGGCTGCCGTAGTAAGCTACATTTTCATATTTTCAATTTTCATATCATTGGGGCATTTTTTTCTCACTTTTTCAAAATCAGATTGAACTTACAAACTCAAAGCAGGGAATATTTATAGTAAATAAGCATTGAATTAATATTGTCGTAAATCTCACCAAAAATATTTCTCTAAATTGAAACTAATCAGGAATGTCTGCTAATTTTTAAATTACACATGATGTAATTTTTAAATTAATGAATCTTAAGAAAAACTTTGAAGTATTTCTGTTTCAGAAGGTTCTACAACAATCCAGAATAGTCTAGAGTATTAAAGAATATCAGAGAATTACTCTTGCAAGTTTTAGAACATTCTAAAACGTTTATAAACATTTCAGCGTATTGTAGAAAATTTCAGAAGAATATGAAATATTCCTAAACATCTTTAAATGTTCCGAAAATACAGAATAATTTGGAAATTCTTGACAATTCTAGGAAATGATAAAATATCATTCTAAATCATTGCAAGACAATTCAAAATACGTGTACGCTACAACATTCTAGGCAATATTCTAGAATATTTAGGAATATTCAAGACAAGTCCACTTATATTTAAAAACATTCACGAAAATTTAAAAACTTTCCAGAAAATTATACAAAAGTCCAAAACATCTTAGAATTATCTATAACATTCTATAACATTCTTCAACGGACTCTTTACTGATTTATTTCTTCTCTCGTTTTAATGCAATAATTTTTTTAAATTTTAATAATCTTAAATACTTTCTAAGAATATTTCTACGATATTTTATATCGTAATAAGTTTAAAGTTTTAAACATATTTTTACCAAACTCAATACATAGTTTTCGAAGGAAATGGGGCAGACCATTTTTGTATGTCATGTTACGGTTCATATTTTCGATCACATGGTTAATATATGCGGCTATGAAATTTACACACGTTTTATTCCAAATTTTTGAGATATGCTGAATAATATAAAATATTTCGGAACATTCTGGAAAAGTCTAGAAATTACTATAACATTCCAGAACATTATGGCAAAATTCCAAAACGTTTCAAAATTATTCAGAGTATTCTAGGAAAGTCAAAGGCATTCCGGAAGACTCAAATATTAGAGAATATTCTAGAAAAATACATAATGCAGAATATTGAAGAATTCTAAATTAATCTATTGAACTTTGACATGCTCCTTGCATTACTTATTTTATTCACTGTAGCCTGTACTACAATTCACTGAAAGGATTGGCCAGTGAATCGCGACTTTACAAGCTATTTAAAGTACAAACTTTTTCTATAATGTTCGTACTGGTTCCATACAGTTTCGATTAGAGAAACATATTCTACAATGTCTTGATTGAGAGCACCTGTACAGAGCTGGGAAAAAATTATTTTTTCAAATATTTTGAATTTCAGATGACTTTAATTAAAATTTTAGATTCATTTTAATACTTATCAATTATTATCCTTTAGAAAAAAATGTTTAGGTTAAAATTGCTCTTCTAACAAATTGCGCATGGATTTTAGTGTTTGAGCGAAAATTTTAAGAGAACGCTGGATTTTTTAGCCAATGCTAATGACCCAGAGCTTACTTTATTTCTTAAAAGAATTGTCACGATCGTGTTCAGTTGGATTTTATTAAATTATTTTGAGAAATCATACAGTTATTATTTTTGTGAACACATTTTTTTCTAGAAAATTTGAATTTTAATAAAACTCAACCGAACAGAATTGTAAAGACTGTTTGAAGAAATAAAATTACCCCCTGATCATTAGGATTATATAAGAATCGCAGCTTTTACTTAAAACTAAAAAAAGAAAAATCCATATTCACTTTTAGTAATCTCAGAAATAGAAACAATTGCTAACATCAAAGTTTGTTATTTTGTTGATAAATTCATATGCACACAACTTTAACAAATGTTCATAAAGTAATAAATTATGATGTTGAAAAAGTATGTCGAATGGCCCGTTTGATGAACCCAGTTTCTAAATGAAAAAAATGGAAATCAAATAAAAATGGCGGAGTTATGAATTATTATATAGATGCACCTACCAAAAAACCAGAGTTTTTACCATAAGATCAGATTTTGGGATTGTATGGAAATTTTCGCATATGACACTTTTCTTTAGTCTTACTAGGCACAGTTTTTGTAACACAGGATTGCGACTTTTAAAATAGGTGATAATTTATAATCTAAACTGCTGAAATAATTAATACTTTCTGATTTTGTTAATTTACTTACAATTTTGAAAAAAGCAATTTTTTACTAACTAGAAGGATACTTAGTAATTAGCATTGGGCCCTTTTTCCTGTTGTTGTCTCACCTACATATTTCCTTTCATTTGATGTACACAAATTTTTTCAATTTTGTATAAATCAAAAAGAATGTTGTCCCCTCTAAAATATTATAAGAATATTTTTAAAGTCATCCTAGGACATTGCTTATGAGAAATTATGTGAAGAACTGTGAAATGGATACTAGGTTATACAGAAGTACTGGACCGACATGTTTGTCCTACGCTGCTTGGCGTCAGTTCAAATGTTTATTCAAAGCGAAAAAAATCTCATTACAAGAGAACAGCCAAAAAGCAATAAGAATAATTAAATATGTTATTCAATATCTTTTACAGGCACTCAACAATGAAAATTGAAAAAAATTGAATATATACTTTGAATATAAAATTATACGCAAAAATCAGAGGAAGTAAAAGAATAAAAAAACGTCATGTCCAAAATCAATTTTCAGCATCAGCTAAAATACATTCATAATCATATTAGAATTTATGTTAAGATGTTCTTGATCACGCATTATTTTAGGGCAAAAAAATATAGAGGGGGAAGGAGGGTAAGAGAGCAAAACAAAATTATTATTTTGGGCCACCCTATTGAAGATCCTTAATATCACAAAAATCTCAAATTAATTTTAAGCCGAAAGTGCCTTAGAACTTGGGATTTTTTTTCTTGCCTGAAAAAGCTCTGATTCTGTTCTTTAAATATCTTCAGGTTAAAAAATGGACGTATTAATTTTTTGTAAACATTAACTTTCCGGAGCGGACTGGAATTCATCAACAGAACTGATAGAAATCTTGCAGAGCGGCCCTGAAAGCTGAATTTTACCCAATTTTGCTTGAAAGACTTCAAAGGTTTAAAGGATTTGAAAGGGAATTCATAGAATTTCCAAGGAGCTTAACTATTTTAAGGAATATTCAACGATTTTAATCGCATTAGAGAATTTTTAAAGATTCTAAAGATTTTATGGCAGTCCCGATGGCTGCACAATAATATTAATTAAGAGATTTGATATTATTTTTAAATTCCAAGTGCTTTCCGAGATTAATGCCAAATTTATGGAATTTCAAAGAATGTCCTGAACTTCATTAGGATTTTGAAAGATTTCACAGAACTTTAAAGGTTTTAGGGTGTTTTTATTGATTTAAGGGAACTTCAGAGAATTTCAAAGACTTCAAATGATTTGTGTGGAATGCTTTCAAGTGATTGTTAATAGATTAGAATAGATATACAATTTTCTAAACACTTTGTAATATTTCTATAATTTTCAAAAAATTTCATAAGAATTAAGGTATTTCGTAGGATATATAAGACTTTATGAAATTGAAAAAGATTTCAGAGGATTTCCAAGATTTCCAAGTATTTTAAAGGATTATAAAGTGATTTTAACAAGGAACTTTGAAGGGCCTTAATAAGGTATCTTAATAAATTGCCCAGACTTTTAACGGATTTCATAGGGCTTTAAATATTTCAAAATATTTTAAGGAATATCAGATTTAATATAGTTTCATGGATTTTTACAAGAATTGACGGATTTCAAAGGATGTCAAAGCTTTTAAATGATTTTTAAACATTTTCAATATATTTTTAAAGAATTAAAAGGGAATTTAAGGGATTTCAAAGGATTTAAAATTTTCTTGGTGTATTTTCAAACATTCCCAGGAAATTTAAAACGCTTAGAACAATTTTGAGATATTTTAAAAGATGGTATAGGACCTATAAATTTTAGAATATTAAAAAAAATCGCGAGGAATTTTAAAAAGATTTTAACGGGTTTAATAAGAATCCCGAGGATTTCAATAATTTTAAGGGATTTTAAAAGCTTTCAAGGTATTTCAATAAAATTTCCAGGATTTCAGGAAATATCATAAGATTTCTTGAAATTTTACGTGTTTTTCAAAGGATTTTATTCGATTCTAATGGATTGTAAAAATGTGAAGTAATTTTATAATATTTTAAAAGGAATTTTATAAGAGTTAAGGAATTTTAATAAGATTTTGAAGATTTTAAGGGGTTTTAATTGTTTTAATTTAAAGGACTACATTTTCAATTGATATTATAATAGTCATAAATCATTGAGGACGATAGTATCTGCACAAAACCAATCAAATTGTTTGTTTTTAGATAGTGAAAATTAAAAACTGGAAACCTCCAAAATTCAGAACGTTGAAATTTAATTCCCGTAAAAATTTAATAATTTTAAAAAAGGATTAATAATTGTACATTTTAGATTGATTTTATCTGTTAAAGAAACTGATATAACAAACTTCACATTAAAAAATAAGTAACGTTTCCGATTGAGCATTTAAAAATTAAGAAACTTCAAAACAAATATTTGCGAATTTAAACTTTTGAAGCTAAACAACTTTAATTTCAAAGCCATAAACATTGAACTATTTCAGCATTGCGCATTTCAAACTATATTATTAAATTGAAATTATAGAAATTTCAAAGATGATATAACTTATTTAGAGATATATCGGATAGTATAAAATGACATTACATGTGATTGGATAGATTTTATTATTAATAAATGAGACTTCTGTGAAAAAACATTCACTGTTATTTTCACCGATCAAAATTGATGAATTTTAAATATTGTAAACCTTTAAAGTTTAATCATTCTAAAAACGTTGGAAATTATATGATTTCCAATTGGAAGCTATAAAAATAATGAATTAAAGCTTTATTGTTCCGCTAAAAATGTATAATTTCCAAATTGTGCATCATGTTTTTTGAAATTCATCATTTTAATCTGAAGTTTAAAACTAATGAACTGTGAAACCAACAGGAAAGAAAAAGGCGCGAGACAAAAAACAAGCGAAGAACGAGCGGAAAAATAGGAGCTTGAATGTGAACAAAGTGAATGAATAAATTGGAAGAGTATTATATATATATATTCGTTGGAACCTTTCGAATATTAATATTATTTTAAATCATTTTTCTTACTTTCCTAGTGAAAAAGAAAAAAGTAAAGGTGAGTCAGAAAATCCTGGGGGTGGGACGATCGCAAGTTTCGCCACCCTTTAGATCTGCGCCTATTTTGAGGACTTTTGGAAAACTTTCAAACATTCGAAGGACGTTGTTGCCTGGATCCAGCAATATTAAAAAAAGAAGGGATCTGGTGCATTCATGAATGATACTTTAAACAGAAATATAAAAATTCTGGAATGTGATGTGACATCAGAAGAGTGAAGAGCGTGATACAGAAAGTTGTCGAGGGCGAGAAAAATCTTTGCAACATCGTTTGAAAGCGGGTGACAATAGTAAGCCGGTCGGTGAATTTTCGTTGAAATAACAGTTGAAAGCACACGACGAGCTCTCTGTGAAAAATGTCGTCCCTCGCGACCGTAAAGCAAATAAAGTAGAAAAGGGGCAAAAGCCGTGGTCCGTCTGTCAGTCCCTCAGTCCGAGTTTGCACTCGTATACTCGTACGCCAGGTAGGTACACCTATGTAGTTCTCTTCTCTATGCATGTATGCATTTCTGTATGCATACATGTGTATATGTAGGTTCTCGTCACACTTGTGCCTCTGCATAAACCTCTACGTGGGCGGAACCTGCTGTAAAATATCACACGTACATGACCACTACAACGTTGACTGCCATAAACACGGGTTCGCACATTTGCACAATCCCAGACCACGTCGGGGTCGACGTGCGGAGGGATGGAAAGTGCTGGTTGCAGAAGAGGGATGGAGAGGGATGAAAAACGGTGTGGGGACGAATAATGCTAAAAGCTGACGGCAGCGGTGCGTTAATGTCATATTTTTATTTTATTCACCGGCCTCACCGGGTCCCCGAAGGTGGCACTCGCAGAAACGCGGCTTGAATAAATGCCTGATTGTGAAACTTCCAAGTCAGACACAACACTGTCACCAACATTTTAGCTTCCAAATGTAACAGTGAGTTTTGCACAGTCGCTCCTAGAAAAATCAAGACGAAAGCGGAACTAAAAGCTAAAGCGTCAGATTTATCGACGTGATGCTGAAGCGTTGGCCTTTTAGACGAACATAAAGGGACAAACGACTTGTAACTGGTTTGGGGCTGTAAAAGGAGATATGAGATACATTTTGCATATTTTATTTAGGACTCTTATTTTAGATTAAAAACGGGCACTACATTTCAATTACTTGATTTTGTTGACTATTACACGGAGAAAAATGGATGTTTGAACGTAACATCTATATGTTCACGTTTAACATATTTTATGTTTAACTATAGGACAGCAATCTAGATGTTCATAGTTATGATCTGTAGATATTAAAAAGTGAGATGTTACTCTGTAACATCCACAATGTTCAGCTGAAATATCCGAAATATTAGATTTGTGGTTATGTCAAATAACGGCTGCAAATATTTGAGGAGTTTACTTATTTCTGATCATTTAAAGAATTAATTCATAACTTATTTGGGAATTTAAAATTAAACTTGAATGTTTCTACATGAACGAAGAATATATAAAGGGCACGAAATGTCGATCAGATGATACATTCAGTCAAGTTGAGGTTATGTTTAATATTTGTAATTCGAAATAAAAAATAAAAACGAGGTAAGTAAGCTGAGAACGAATGATCTGTAATCAGGATTTAAAATTCTATCCATTTTAGGTTACTTAAACTCAAATTGTATTTTAGATTTTCAAACATTTTGTCAAATGTGTTCGAGTCAATATATAACCGCAAAATTAAGAACCTTGTTCCGTCGTATAGACAGAAAAAATTCGTTATCCAATTTTAATTAAGGATTGCTAATTTTGATTCTTTGGAAATATTCTGAAATTGTAATATATTCCATAATTGTACTATCAAAAATATATAGCCGTCAAATATAGTCCTTAAATGCCAATGCGCGATGCGCATGCGCTAGAACGATTTTAACATCTGAATGTGTTTCCGTTTAACATAAAAATATGTTTACGCCTAACATCTCAAAAAGATAGTAGATGTTCGGCATGAATATCTACATGTTAGGCGGTACAATCTTACCCTTTAAACATCTACATTTAAACATCCTTTTTTCTCCGTGTAGTTGTAGTTATTGATTATTGTATTTATGATCATTATATATTTTAAGATATTCGTCCATCTCTTTATTTCCTATGTGAGCTATAATATATTTGACCTATGACCTGGCATGGTTGAAACTCACAAGACTGACCTTTGACCTTTGACATTTCACCTTTGATCACTGACAGAGAAAAATTTGTCTTGAAACAAAAGCATCGTGATCTTACCTGTTTTTTTTTAGAACCACGTGAAAATCTTTTTTACACAAATGGAATTATTTGGCTCTAAGATTACGTTAAGTTTGTCCGTTTGTCGCATAAGAATAATGCTTGCCACAAAAAGTTTCTTCTTGAGAGAAATGAAAATCCATTTGAGTCAAGAAACATCTTTTTGACACAAGAGGACATTTTTCTGAGTGACCTTTTTCCTATGATATTTCACTTTTAGCGTCCTCTTCTAACTTTTAACTTTTTACCATTCTCCTCACCTTAATAAATATTTACAAAGCAGAAATTGATTTGAAAACTAAGTTTTTGAGCTGTTTTGAGATTAGTGGTGTACAGTTGATATATTCGCTCCCGATCAGCGCAATTTCAGATGGATTTTATTTCAAAACCAACGGTGCATAAACTCAATTTTGAAAAATCCCATGTAACAAGCGTGCCCGAATAGATTTGCATTGGAAATTCTACTCACGTGACTGCACATCCCTGTATGAGATACCAACAAGTTTATTGTTTCTTTTATAAATGATCAAATAGAATAGGTGTAAAATTATATATAGAAATCTTCAAAAGATTTCATATACTTTGTGCGCATTGAAGTTTCTATTTTCCGCTCACATATCGCGTGCTTTTTTCTCTTGATTTTGCTTCTACCACCCTCTTTGACATTTTATAAAATTCTGTAAAACATTATAAGTATTTTCAAAACGTACATCAATGATTTCATTTTCACTGATCACAATTAAAACATTTGCAATTGAAAATTTATAAACTTGAATAAATTTGAATTTCAAATCTTTAAAATTGAACTGTTATAAGAATCATTCAAAATTGATTCATTTTGTATTATACACACTAAATATTGAACAGTCGATCTGTAAAATTAAAGAGTTTTAATTTTTTAAATTAAAAATTAGACAAGTTTTAAGTTTCGCAATTGATCATTTTGTAATTTTGATTATTTGCAGTTCAAATGTTATCAATTTTGAAGATTTAGAATTGAAAACTCTTCACTTTTGATGATCAAAAAAATCAAAATTTGAGAATTTTTATTAAACATCTCTAAAATTGAAGATCTTTGAATTCTGAAAATTAAAAATTAAAAATTATGCAAGTTTTAGGTTTTACCATTGAAAATTTCCGATTTAGAATTCAAAACTTGACTTTTGAATTTCAAAATCATTAAAAATGTATGGATTTTTATTTATACACCTTTAAACTTGAATATTTTTCAATGGCAAATCTTCAAAATTTGTTCAATTTTAAATTGTAAATCTTCAAATTGAATTACTCAAAAACAATGTTTCAAATTACATACCGGTGAAATATAAATCTTAAAAATGTATTAATTTTCAATTCTATACCTTTGACATTTAAGAATTTCCAATTATATCTCATTAAAATTGTCGAACTTTAAATTACACTTTTTTAAATTAAAAGTTTTTGATTTTGACAATTTTCAAATCCGGATTTCTGTCATTTTAAAGATTTACATAAAAAAATTCTGTAATTTGGAAGATTCAGAATTGAAAACTTGAATTCTGATTTCCAAAATCAACAAAACTTTAGAATTTTTATTTATAACTCTTTAAAATTCAAATTTTCATAACTGCAAACTTGACTTTTGATTATCAAAATCATTGAAATCAAAGAATTTTTATTTATACAATAAGAAATTATATTGATGTTTCAAATTTTACAATTAAAAAAGGTATAATTTTAATGATTAAAATTTAAAATTTCCTCAATTTGTAAAATTTAGAATTGAAAATTTGACTTTTGATCTGAAAAATTATCCAAATTTAATGATTTTCATTCATACATTTTTAAAAGTGCAGAGTTTTCAAGTGTAAATCTTCAAAATCGAACTATTTAAAAAAAGCAGTCAAAACATCAACATTTTAAATTTATAAAATTTCAGAAGTTTATTTAAAATTACTAGTTTTACATCTTTAAAATAGATTAGTGTCGATAATGAAAGAAATCAGTATATTTCAGAATTCCAGAATATCTCTTAATAACATATGAGAGAATTATTATGATCTAAAATCCTACAATAGTTTATTAATTTTTCATTTGTTTATAATTCTATGATTTATTTTAATATGTGATTATCAATTATATTTTACAGTACTTTGAATTAAAGCATATATTTTAATTTGATAAGTAGGCCGATTAGTCAAATAATTTAAAATAGTTGTAAATACGTACGTGAAAATCAATGTATTAACTAGAAGTTGTAACACCTTACCTGAAACAGAATGGAAATAGACCGTTACTTTATTTGTTTTATTAGGTATTTTAGTTTAGATTATTTACTATTATTTTATAAAATTCCATGTATCAATTTATTGTCAGCAAAAAGTTTTTATTAACAAATCGCTTTAATTTGACAAAAACTTAAAAAAGTAGCGAAATGTTAAAAAAAGCTTCGCGTATCGAATACTTCTACTCGGTTTTCCAGCATCTAGAAATCAAATCTGGCAGCTTCAGACTCGAAAAATTGGATGTACATAATACAATGAAAGCGACTAAATCCACTTCCGTTAATGCCTCAATATTTTTATTTTCGATAAATGCTAAATATGCAGAGGGAAATGTTTTATTTAGTCTTGTAATACTACACAACAAAATGAAATTATTGCATTTAATACACGTAACATTTTGTAAACATATTTTCTAATACTATGGGATATTTTTCTTTCCAGAGAATTATCTTACATTTAAACTTCCGTCTTTTTCTACCTAGTCGTTGAGAATGATTTTTAAATAAAAGGAACTAACTCTTACTGCCGTAAACTTGGCAGAATCTATTTTCTCCATTGTAAAATTTTAAATGCACATTTGTCAGTCATTCCTTATATAGGCCAAAGCGAAAATGTTTGAGTGAACCTTAAGGAGAAGGTGGTTAGCTCTCGTAAAATGTATAAAACAGTTGGTGTGAAAATTGGGTTTTTATCTCCTTTTTTTATGTCGAACTGAGTTGAAAATGTACTCACATTCAAATGAATGCTTGTGAAAAACACGAGCTTACTTCGATGAAAGATATGCCATAGCTGCAACCTTATAGCGTTATATTTTTTTTAGGTAATTCCATTCGCAATTGAAAGTTTACGTATCGGAACTCAATAAACTTGGTGATTCAGGTGCCACCATTCAGAGTAAGCCCCAATGCCTTCAATGTTTATCGTCTCAGTCCGATTAATTACTACGTAGAGTTTCCTAAAACACTTTGTTGATGCGATATATTATAAATTTTTCACCGTATTTGAACGATTTTCTTTACTTAGTTTTCGATTACGAAATTTAATTAGCAGTTTTAATTTCTACTTTAAAATTTCCAATGGCTGATAATTTGGTTTTAAAATTCAAAGGGAATTTATTAATTTTCAATCACATATGCTGATTGTAGTGACATTTCAAAATATAACATTTTCCACGTAACCCCTTCATTAGGGTCTGTAAGTTTTGACGCCCCCCTTTCCTTATTTAATTTTTGCAGAATAATATTTTTCGTAAATTTATTAAGAGGTTATCCAAAAATAACGATTTGGGAGGACGGGCGTTTAGTAAAACCTTACTCTTTCTCATATATTTGACCAAAAATGGAATAGTTAAATTTTCAATCAAAAAAGATACTTTTCAATTTTTAAGAATACGGATTTTTTTAAAAACAGTTGAGTTTTCTACCGAAGTGTTGAATTTTTAACATAAAAATATCGATTTTCATAAAAAAAATAATTAATTTTTAACCAAACTGTTCAATTTTGAATGAAATAGTGTAATTTTGCGCCAAAAAAGTTAATTTTCACAAGAAAAAACGAATTTTCAACAAATCACTTGAATCCTTAAATATAAAAGATTAATTTTTAACGAAAAAGTTGTACTTTTCATCAAACAAATTGATTTCTTTACCAAAAAAATTAACTTAAAAAAAGGTTCAACAAAAAAGATAAATTTTCAACCAACAAAATTCATTTTTAACTAAAATTATGAATATTTAAAAAAACAAAACGAATTTAAAACCAATTAGTTCAACTTTTGACCGATTGGTTTGATTTTTAAAGACATTTTTAAATTTCTGAGAGTAAAATACGAATTTTCCACAAAACAGTTGAATTTCAAACCCATGCATGTGAATTGTCAATAGAAAAGTTAATTTTCAATATAAAGCTTAATTGTTAACCAGAAAATTGCATGTTTACCAAAAAAGATGAAATTTCTAAAAAAAGATGAATTCTTAATCCAAAAAGACGATTGTTCAACAAATGAATTGCATTTTCAATCAAAACATATTTTTAGTCAAGAAAGGAAAAAAATGCAGTCAAATTGTATAATTTCCAAACCAAAAATACAATTTTTTAACAAAATAGTTGAATTTTTAACCAAAAAGGATTACTTTTTTTAGCAATATGGTTGAATTTTCAACATAATAACGATAAATGTAATGGTAGACTTTTCAACTGAAAAATTGGGTTCAATTAATTCAATTCGCATTTAAATAGAAAAACGATAAAAAGGAAAAGATTGTGAAGCTTGTGATAAGTAAATTCGATTTTTGATCACTTATAATTTATAATTTTGCTTAAAAATAAAGATAATAAAGATGATTCTTACATTTAATATTAATACAAATATTACTAGATATTACTAGGTATACTGATAATATTCTAAAGTAAATTATAAGTAATACTGTTACGGTTATTAATAAAGTAACATAAAATTTATGTATATTTAATGTACTAGGTACTACAGTAAGTATTAGATTTCGCTTATAAATAGCTATTTACAATAAAATTTGTTTTATTTTTAGTGATTCACAGACTTGAAAATAGCTTAGATATGTAAGTAATGGTTTTGACCTTAGTGAATATTTGAAGGGAATAAAAAGATTTTGTTTCAAATTGAGAAAACTATAGACTTTATTTTCCTCTTTGATGTTGTTAAGCAAGATGAGTTGTTGTCTATAGTTGAAAAGTAATTTAAAAATGTTATGGTTCGTTCAAAGCAGCGGAACAGGTAGGAATGGATATTACTTGGATTTAAAGCCAGGAGATATGACGTTTAGGGCATAGTGTGAACGTTAAAGGATAATACTAGTATCGAACTATTGGTATTGCTCCATTTGTATTGGCAGAGCTGGCATTCAAACATCGATTCGACAGACTATATTCACGTGAAAGTCGGTTTTGCTCGTGTTGGTACCACAACGCCTGGAATATTGTTTTAGAAAATGTTTTCACCAACAAGCATGTTTCTAGGTTTGCAAGCAATACGTTACTTAAAATGTTGTTGTTTCCTTGGTAGAACAAATTTTTACAAGAAAGTTTAACATTTCTACAACCGTAATTTTTTGATAAAAATGCATTTTTTTGTGAATAGATGTACAAAATTTAACAAACAAATAAAAATAAATACAAAAAGCTAATTTTTTTTCGTATTTTCTTGTAAAAAAGTAAAAAAATCAATAATAAAACCTTTAAACATGAAAAGATCAATGTTAAACCAAAAGAAATGATTTTTTACCCAATAGCTAAATTCTTAACAAAAACAAAATTTATTTTAAATCTAATAGCCGCATTTAAGACCATATAGTTGAACTTTCAAGCAGAGACAAATTTTTAACCAAAAAAGGTGAATTTTCATTTCAAAAAGATGAATTTTCAATCCAAAACGACGAATTTTCAACAAAACAGTTTAATTTTGGAACAAAAAAAAAAGAAATAAAAAAATATATATGTAATAGTTGATCTTTTAACAAAAACAAGATTTTAATTTTGAATCAAAAACTGTTGAATTTAACCAGAAAGATGAATTTTTAACAAAAATGGTAATAGTTGATATTTCAACCTTAAAAATTTTTTATTTTCAATCCAGAACAGTTGAATTCAACCCAAAACGATGAATTTTTAAAAAAGTAGTTGAATGCGCACCCAAAAAAGATAAGTTTTTAATCAAATAATTACATTTTTAACAAAAAAAGATAAGCTTTCCACCAAAATAAATCAATTTTCAAGCCAAAAAGACGAATTTTCCACCAAAAAGTTCATTTCAAAGCAAACAGTTTAATTTTCTGCGATAATGGTAGAATATTTAACCCAAAAACACGAATTTTCTACAAAAGTTAAATTTTTAACCAGAAAATATGGATTTCAAAACAAAAAGTTAATTTTCAACTAAAAAGTTGGATTTTAATTTAAAAACGATCCATTCTTAGGAAAAAACAGAATAAATAAATTTGCAGTTGAAAAAATTGATTTTCAACAAA
>CAKNWT010333131.1:18390-35177 GCA_932066315.1 Andricus coriarius
ATTTCGAGGTGTTAAGAATTTCTTATCTTTAGATTTCCTATGATAGATTTATGGAGTATTAAATCACAAATTTATCGATATATAGCAATAAGCAATCATTCTAATACTCTTTGTTCAAATACTTTTGATTGCCCTGCATTATTCATCAGAGGTAACAAAAATTCTGGGCATCATACTACGAAATAAAATTCCATTTCAATCTTTTTTTTGTGCTGTATAGAAAAGATTTAGCAGCGATTCAATGACGATTTTTCGAATACAATGTATTAAATGAGTCACAGTTGCAACTTGTTGTCAACAGTGAAAGACCGAAAGAGTTCGGTTGAATGTGGATAGAAAAGCGAACAAATGACACTGAAAAGTTTCAAAACGTCCTTTCACGTCGGTGAACCTCTTGAATGTCCTATTGCGGTTGGCGCGCATACATCGTTTATCTATTGAAAGAGAGTCGTCTCCCGTGAAAATAATCTTAGCGATTCTTGCATGAAAATGGCTTTACTATCCTGGCCTGGTAGCGCCAGGAAAAATGATAACGCTCTTAAAATTCAAAAACTCACTGTCAGCTTTTTTGAAAATGCTTCTCATATGCAGGAGTGGAAAATAAAATGCTTCTTTTTACTGCATCGTTTCGTTTATTATAGCGAAGTAAATATTTTTAAATTGATAATCTTCAGTAGTAAAAAAATTCAATTATTTTTAAATCCTTCAGACCTTCAGATATATCCAACGTATATTCTTTTCCATTTTAGAAAAGTAAACGAGTAAAAATGGGTTTGAGTCAGGCATAATGAGAGTCAAACACTATAAAAATACCTTTCAAAAATACCTTTTATAATGCTCTTGAAATTCAAAAACTCAGACCCTGCTTCTTTGAAAAAGGTTATCATATTTAGCAGTAAAAAATAAGATGCTTCTTTTCTACTGCGTCCTTTATTATGGCGAATTAAATATTTTTAAATTGATAATATTTAGTAGTAAAGGAATTCCATTGTTTTTAAATCTTTCGGGCCTTCAGATATATCCAACGGATGATTTTTTCTATTTTAGAAAAGCTTTTTTTTTTTTTTGACTTTTGCAACAAGAATTTCGAAAAGGTTTTCAGTAGTACAAGTAGATTTGAGTCAGTTATAATGGGAGTCAAACAGTATAAAAATACGTTTTTAAAAACGTATTATGGCTATCAAGTAGTATGGCCACTTTAAAATCAGAAATAAATTATATTAAGTAGTATTGGTAATTTTAAGCTAGTCATTTGAGTTATTAAGTAGTACACTTCATTTTAAGTCAGGCATGTATGGTGGCAAGTACTATTCGTAATGTAACGCACGGCGGGTGAAAAAAATGTCCGTGGGAAAATTGATCTTTAGAATACAATTGTTATCAAATTAAAAAATTTTCTTAACAAATCAAATCTTATGAAATTCCTTATCAAGTGTCACGGCTGCTTTTGAAACAAATTTTAAGTACTTTTTTACTTGAAAAGAAAAATGAAAAAAAATTAGTTTTTAACGTTTGAAGTGCACTGTTTTTGAAAAAATACTTGGATCAATTTAAAAATACATAGGAAACATGAAGAAACTATAAAGAAAAAAATTAAATAGCAACGTAAATGTTTAAAAATTTCTTGAATTTGTTATGAACAAACCCGTGTGGAAAAATTTCGTGGCAGTCTTGAATCATGCTAAAGCCAGTACAGTTTTTCTCAAGCCTGTCTATTCACGCAATACTAGCCTGGCGCTACACTGGTGCTGTCTAGTTTTGCTACGTGTTTGATTTAAACCTTTCTGCTGTCTAGTCCCAGTCTTGGCGCTATCTAGGAGTTCGTTACGATTTTGAATATATAAAGATTGTCCATATTTTAGCTAGTTTCTAGATAGAATCACGGTTTGGACTTGAACAAAAATTGCAGTAGTGAATTCAGAAAATAATCATTTTTGAATAAAAGATTTAGGAAATTACAATACACAATTGCTATGCAAAATGTTGACGATATTCCAGAAAATCAAATATTATTATAAATGATTTATTTAATTTATTTTAGTTATTTATTTGTTGCGTAAATGATAATTAAGCCTAACGTATTAATTGTTTGAAATCATAAACAATCATTATTTCGTAGCCTAATCGCAAGTAAAATCATACAAACTTTATTTTTCTCAATGATTTATTCACACAACAAGCAGTTTTAACGTTTAGAAAATTGTTCATGTTTTATTGAAATAAATATTAGGATGTAATGAATTGGAATTCATATCCGACAAAAATGAACAAAAATTTAACTTTTAGATGGCAGAGGTGTTAAGGCGACGGGACAAAGTTTCAAGAATATGATAGGAAATTACATCAGAAGTTCGATACCCGGCGTATATACAAGAGATTTGCGGAAACTCATTTCTTCATTTTTTTCTGTACAAAAACTTTTTTTATATTTTTAATTAACTGCAAAATCTATATATTGGACTTTTATGGCATAACAAATAATTATGTGATTTAATTATTAATTAATTTTTACCAAAATAGCCGATCTGTCTAGAAACTAGTCGATCCGAGCGTTACATCCCAGTCTATCCACTGGACAGTCAGCCTGTGGCGCGCCAGTGTCGACTCAAGGCGGACTAGGCAGAAACGGTACAGCGCCACGAAATTTTTCCACACGGGAATAAGTGAATGAAAATGGTATCGTAGGGATTGTCAACGATTCGTCGCTTGATTCGCACTAGATTTAAACAATTTATCAACAAAAAGAGTTCTTAAGTTGATATATACAATGCAATTAATAATTTGTTTTATTATGAAGAAAAGTTATTAACAGTTATACATATAAGGTATTTATGATGGAATACATACAGTTTTTTCTATGAAATCGATCGTATATTACTTGGGAATGAAATCTAAGTATAATATTCGGTCATACAATAAAACTTTATAATTGTTTAAACAATCATTATTTGGCTGTTACGGACGTACAAACTTGGCTCTTCCGACGCTATCAACTGTTAATAACTAAATTCTAAATTTTTAAGGACAATTCGATGATAATAAACCATTTTTACTGTTGAAAGGAATAGTTTAAAAAAAATTTAACTTTGTATGTATTTGATAATAGTTAAAACAAACTTAATTAACAAATGCAGAATTTGGCTATTTCTCAGCATTTAAACTTTGTACCTTTATCGTAATCAATTGTTAGTAACAAATTTTTTAATCTATTTTAAACACTTTGTTAACGATTTAAAAATATTATTGTTAGTAATAATTATTAATAATTTAATAAACGCAGCCGTGCACAGTATATAATATTTATTGAATACTATCCAAGTGTCTGAAAAAAAGTTTCAAAATGTTTTACCAACACTTGATTACGTTCAAAGAACGAAGTTTGAATCCTGAAAAATAACTAAATAATGCATGTTTCAATTAAGTTTGTTTAAGAAATTATCCAATGTTATCGATTCATGGCAAGAAGTCATTGCTACATAATTGGCTGTTAATACCGCGAAAAAAGCGGAATTTTATTAATAAATACATAGCACAATAAAAATTTGTTTAAACAATAGTTGTTAACAATAACAATTGTTTATTGTTATCGAAATGTTCTTAAAATGTAGAGTTTCGTTATTTACTGTTGATTGCGTCATAAGATGCAAGTATTTACGTCCAAAAATAGCCAAAGAGTGCATCTGTTCATTAAGATTGTTTAAACAATCGATTTCGTAAAAAATGTTTTATTTATTTCATCGTAAATATCTCACATGGATAACTATTTGTAAGATTTATTTATAAAATAACAAATTAGTTCTTAACTTTCATTAATTCAACTAACAAATTTTTTTTGTCCATAAATGGTTAAAATTTAGTGTTAATCAAGTGACGAATCGCTGTTCCCTACGAGACAATTTTCTAAATTTTTAAACATTTGCGCTGCTATTGAACATCTTTTTTGGATATCTGCTGAATGTTTTCTATGTTTTTTCGAATAAATTTAAGTACTCGCTTAAAAACAACGGCACACTTTAATAGGAAATTTTTTCATTTTCGATATTAATTAAAAAAGTAACTTAAATATTTTCAAAAATCGGTTATGACAATTTGATGTGGAATTTCATTGGATTTCATTAAAAACGAAACGTTCAAATTGGATAACAATCATCTTCTGAAACTGAATTTGTCATTTTAAGTCAGCCATATTAGTTCAAAAGAGTAGTCATTATATTAAGTCAGCCATATAGGGGGGTTTAAGTAGTATGAATTGTTTTAAGTCAGGCGCAATGGGATTCAAGTCGTATGCAACGTTTTAAATAAGTCACTTGGGCATTAAGCAGTACACACACTTTAAAGTTCCTCGACCGTAATTTTCAAATATATAATCCATCATTTCATGTCAGAATAGATGAATTTTCAAGTAGTTAAGTAATTTTAAGTCAGCCAAGTGGATTTCCAAGTAGTATACGTAATTTTAAACCAACTAAATGGATTTCCAAGTGTTGTAAGTATTTTTAAGTCAGCTTAGTGTATTTTCAAGTTGTATACGTCATATTAAATGAGCCATGTGGTTTTATAAGTAGTTTAAGTAGTTTTAAATCAGCCAAGTGTATTATACGTAATTTTAGGTCTGCCAAGTTGACTTATATGTAGTATAAGTAATTTTAAGTCAGACAATCTTATTTTATAATAGTACCAGTTATTTTAAGACAGTTAATTGGATTTTCAAGTGTTAAAAACAACTATAATTCAGCCATAATGGGTTATCAACTAGTAAAATAGCCTTTTAAGTCAGTCGTCAGGTTTTAAAGTAGTATAGCTCAATAAAATTCAGCTAATTCTTGATACTCTGACGGCGATGAAATCTTTTAATAATATGCAGAATTAAAAGTAGAGATAGATAAAAATTTTTGTGAAATTTTAAAATAAAAGAAGGTCCAGATTATTACGGATTAATAATATGCGAGAATTTCCATACTTTTGTTGCTCAGGTATGCGAAATTCTTTCACTGTGATTGTAAACTGGCATTTGAAATGGAGTTGAATGAGGATTGCGATAAGCCGCTTTTCCACATCGTCAAATTCCCTGGCTATTTTTACTTTTTTCTGTACCTCTTGATTTTTCGGTGAGTCAATCGTTAGACGAAGTTCATATTGGAGGTTGAATTACTAAAGCAAACCGGAAGGTTTGCAGTCCGATCTAACTTCCGGCATGGAAGACCATAAATATCCACTGCTTGCATATGCATACTGATGCGGTTCATATACTTGCTAAAGAAAGGACGATGGATGTCTGACGGTTGAGCTTTATGTATAGATACCTTCGTATTAAGCTCTGGATTACGTGACTCATCGCACAGAGTGAAGCTTAATGCCAGAGCTTGTTAATTACATTCCTTGTTACCGTAGTAGTGATGCAAAATGTAGGTATACAAACAGCCGAAAGGTTACCTAAGCCCGAGGCTAAAGTGCCCTGATTACACTGTAATGGAAGCTGCTATTAAGTATCTTATGTTAGTTCCCCATTTTTTGTAATTTTTCGTATGCAGAGCAAGATTTTCACAGAAAATCATGGGAAAATCGCTTTGATCTTGATGGTGGACCAAAGTGATCTGCAGCAGAGTGATACTCATTTAATTAAAATTCAAACATATTTTCAAAGTTTTTTACTAAATTGTCCAAAATAACACACTAAAACTTGGGGTATCAAATTGTTGCAGCTTTTTCGATCTAGAATATCAACTTAATATGATTCAATCTGATATGATCAATAAAAATTGGGCAGCACAACTTCAGGACGTACTAGCTGTTTTTTTAAATTTTATTCTGAATCTGAGCACATAGTTTTATTTAGAGTTAAGAAATAATTACTAAAATAATAAAAAAGTAATTGTCATTTTAAGAAGTAAACCCGGTAGTCCAGGTGTTCAAAAAACATCTTCCCCGGGGAAGTTGTACTCGTAACTGAAATTTAAGACACCCAGATCGGATTTCGAAGGTCTCGTTATTCTAAGAAGTAATCCGGGCAGTCCAGGTGTTTGAAATACACCTTCCTCGAGAAAGTAGTAGTAGCAGTAGTAGCTGCAGCACTTTTCATACCTTAGGATTTACTGTGTAACTAAATAAAGTCAATTTTATTCAATGAGTAAACATTAATTTTTCAAATTAAAAAAAATTGTATTCCAAGAAAAAAATTTACTTTCTGTCACTTATTTAATACAGAATAGATTAATTATTGAGGTAGAAACTCATTTCCAGTAGTAGGAGTACATGTTTGGTCAGCCGTTTCGTAATTTGTGTACATTATCTAAATTGCTGTTTCAACGAAACTAATCATTCACTGGTTATGTTTGATAATTTATGATTTTAGTGGTGCAAGTAGAATCAATATTTACAGTTTTTATTCAATTTAAACAATAAAAATATATTGGAATTTTCATAAAAATCATTATGGTATAATAATGAGGTAATATTCAATTCAAATTGCAATTAGTAGAACAATGTAATTAATATTATTATTACCGAAAGCATAATTTGAGGATTATTAGGTATCAGGATAATTTTCTCTTACTATATGTAATTAATATAAGAGAAAATTATTATTTTTTTCGCATTTCCCGATTTCTTTACTCGTTATTTCTCTTGTGAGAAATATAGATTCTAAAAGTACTATTTGATAACCGAACCAAGCAGAAATAAATGAATAACAGATTTTCAGAGCCTGTTATCTGTATATTTGATTATATTCAATTTTTTGACAGGCTGTGCATTATCAGATTGTTCAATGAAGAAAGAATTCCACCACAATTTATTTGCATTCAGATCATTCATAGTCGGAAATGCAGAACTCTGGAAAATACCATTCAGTCATTTGCACGCCGACGAGCCTGATTGTTTTGGTTATAGGACTGGAAATATCCAATTTTTGTTTTTGACGAGATTGAAACATCGAAACAAAGCTGGAATTTATACACGAAACAAAAATCGAGGTTGATCAGAGGTTAAATAGTATCAACTGCATTTTCGACATTCACCAAACATCGAAAAATATAGAAGAGAAAATAATAGTCAATGCAGTATTGTCATAAAAATATTGAAACTTAGCAAGAAATGTACGTGTGCTAGGCGCACGTTCACGTTTCTGGATTTTAATTTACTCATATTAAAAATCCATTATTCAATGATAACAATTATTAATGAATAATTTCCAATTGAAAGCGTTTTAAATTTAATGCAAATATATTGAATGGTTTTGAATTAAAAACATTCAAAATCAAACAATTTTGGATTGGGTATTTGAAATTAAAAAATTATAAATAAGAAGCTTTTAATACTAAAAAATGTTTGACTAGAATTTTTTAAATTGGACAATTTCATTAGAAAGAAGTTGTAATTGTATCACTTCTAATTCAAAGCATTGAAAATTGAACAATTTTACTTTTAATTGAAGGATCGCGAAATTGGATTAATTTAGTTTAAAATTTCTAAAAGAGGACAATTTCAAATGAATAAAAATTAAATATTTTCATATTAGAATATTAAAAATTGAACCATTAAAAATTCAAAAACATTAAAATTGTATTATATCTAATTCAAAGCGTTCAAAATTAAATATTTGAGCATATAAAACTTTCGAAATTAAATAAGTTTTAATTCAAAGGGATCTTTCAAAGCTTCTGAAATTCTAGAATTTTAAATTATTGAAAATTAAACCAAACCCAACTTTATTTAAAACTGAAAAAGTTTGTGGTGAGCAAAAGTTGTGATATTGAAATTTTTCACACTCAAACGTTTTGAAATTTCAATTATTGTAATTAAATTTAAGTCGTTTGAAATTTCAAAATGGTAATTATACTTTTTAAAATTCCAACCATTTAAGTTTTCAATTCCATTACTGAGGTATCAATTTCTTATGTTCAATTTTGATTTATTTTGATTTCTAACAGCCCAATTTTTAATTTTCAAATTTCAAATCGTTTAATTTTTAACAGTTCATTTAAGATAAATATTTATTCTTGAAATTTTCCAAATAAATATTTTTGAATTTTACATGATTTATTTTTTAACATGTTTAACTAAAAATCGGACTGTTTCAAGATATTGTGTTGAAAATTAAAAATTAAAATAAATGCAAAATCAGATTGCTGTTTACGATTTTAATGTTTAGAGTTGCACAATGTTATGTTTTTCAATTCCAAATAGTTTTTTTAAAGTGTGTGTTGAAATGTTTAATATTTTGTAACATTTAAAAAAATATTCTCATTTTTAAGGGTTGAATTTGAGAAAATATTTTTTAAATTTTTTATTCTTTTGAATTTAGTCTGGAGGACTTTATTTCAAAATTTTTCAATCACAAATTATTTTTACTACAAATTTTGTAACTATTAAAATTTTCAATTTGATATTCTATGATTTCGAAGAGAGTAAAAACTGGACAAATTTCTACGTTTAGAACTGAAACCAAACAGTTAAGAATAATTAAATCTAAAATTATTAAATTTAAAACTAACCATCAAGGCTTTCAATATCAGATTTTGCAATTTTGAAAGAATTAGTAGTAGAATTGTCATGACATTTTTAATATTTGAATTTGTAACTACAATATGGTGAAATTGGAAACCTCTAAGAATTAAGAAATTGCAAGCCAAATAAATCAACATTTAAGATTTTCAAGCAGAAAAAAATTAAGTTTCAAGGCCCCAAAAATTAAATTATTTTTGAATTGCGCATGCAAATATATAATTCAAATTTAAATGATAGAAGTTTTAAGCATGATAAATTATATTATTAATAAGTATCATATCATTAAGTTTATAAATATTGTGAAGCATTAAACTTTAATTCTTCTAAAAATTTTAAAAATTATGTGCTTTCTAATTGAAAAATTGAAAAATTATTGAATAAAACATTAGGGTTATAAAAATTTAACAATTCCAAACTTCATTTAAAAATCGAGGCATTCTCTAATTAGGATTTTGAAACTAAGTCGTTAAAAATTATTAATTTTCAAATTAGGCATCACGATTTTTAAAATGAAATTATTTAAATTTAAAGTAGAAAATTAGTTCCTCAAAAATCAACAATAAATCACTTCGTTAAAAGGGAAGCAACTTCATGTTGCTTTAAGCGTATGCTAATAAACTGACACTTTGACACGGCGGAAGAGAAGAAACAGCAGCTTCAAAGTGGACAAAGTGAATGAATTAGAAGATTATTATTATTTATTCTATGCTATACGAAATAGTTTTCTTTCAATTTAAATGAATTATTTATTTAAATTCCCAATAAATTTCCAGGCTAATTTTTTCCAAAACCGAGTTAATATACTACAAACATTTGAAAATTAAATGGACTACGATATTTTCGTTTAATTTTGGGATGCACTGTGTAATTCTAGTAATATGTTTATAATTATGCATAGAAATTTTCATATTGCGAAGTCTGTATACTTCGGGCTGCTGTAGTTAGTAATGAGTGCAAAGTAAACGATAAAATATTGCGGCGGAACAGAAGGTCGCTGGTGGCTCATTAAACCTCATTTGGAAAGCGAGGAGCTCTCCCCAACGACCTTCTTCGTTCTCAAAAGAGACAATTCCAGGGCGCGGGAGGCTTGTAAGGGTCGCTTTATGTTCCCATTAGCGGGCCCGAGGAAGAGAATAAATCGTCTTCATTTCACGCTTCTCTACGACTCGGTCTTATATCAATCCGAGAAAATTATACCATGGAAAAGAACTGTATAGTCGACTTTACGAGTTGATATTAGGCTTTAGAAAAAATCGAGGCTCTTATAACAAAACTAAGTTGCTTTCTTAACACTTCAGACATAAATTTTAGCCAGTAACTTTAAAAGTGACCTTTCAAGCCGTAAAAGAGATAAGAAGGTCGCCTTCATTAAAGATCATCCATAACAATATTTTATTGCTTCCTTCTCAATTTATAAATTTTGCAATATCCCAGAAATTTCTGGACTCATCTAAAATATTCTGTAACGTTCTAGAAGCTCTCTCGAATCTAGAACATTATGGACTTTTCTGCAATATTTGGGACCTTTTTAAATTTTCAGATTATTTCAAGAATCGTTGAAGCTATTATATGAAAGTGGTGGTATTATGGAACTTATCTGAATCATGTCCAAAAAAATTTTGTGTTGACATCTAAGAAAATTGGTAACAAATTTCTAAACAAGAAATCAGGTTGCAAATATCTATTAAACTACATCTGATGGCAACAAATGGACGGCATATTCGTGTTCAGAGTTTAAAAAGATTTTGTAAATAGTGTGTGGCTTTCAGTAACGAAATGTTACGAATATTCTAAATTATTTTTGATATTCATTTAAAATTATGAAATGTTTTAAAATGTCTTGAAACCTTCTGGACTCTTCTCGAATATTATTAGATATTTTTTTAATTCTCCAGAGTGTCCCTAATTAATTTTGCTTAATCATAGGGAAAGCTTCGTAATGGTAATTGTTAGTTTCAGGTAAAACAAATTTTTTCCTTTTATATATCTTATTTCACTTCATTTCTAACATAACCTTCAAAAAACGTAATACATTTAATCCTTACTATTTTTCATTACAGTCTAATTTTACAACTAGATTCAAAAATTTATGAACAATTTTCGTTTTATTCAAGTATTTACATTTTTTATAATTTTTTGTATATAAACGAGCAACCGTAACAATTCCTACTCATTATTGTTGTTTAACTTAATTTGAATTTTTTAACCTGACTTTAATGGTAAGCTAATTTTTAATCCTTCAGAGCTTTTTTTGTCTTGTTACATCAATTTATTATCATTACTATTTATTTGTATTTATATTTTAGACAAATTTTGAATCTAATGAGGAAACTAGTTAAAAGTTTCGAAACGTTAAACGATTTAGTTTCGTGTTTTTTTTGCCTTGACACAATAAAATACACTACTTTTGTCTGGAAGCAGTCGTTTTGACTTTTATCACCACTTTCATTTCATATATTCCCAGCCGTTAAACATAAGAAGGATTTAAAATCTCCTGATTTCTTCAATATTTGTAAAAGTAATTATTTTAAAAAATTAAGTCGTTTAATTGAATGTTCCGCAATTAAAAAATGTCTTGTACAATATTATAAAAAATTTTCCAGATATATGCATGTGTGTAGGGAGGTGTAATGATGAATGTGTGTGTTAATGTCACTTTTTTGTGAACACGATAAATTAAATGCGGTTGCAGATAAATCGATGAAATTTAAAGAGCTTATTTTTACTACAATTATCTCAAAAATTGGCATAAGGATTTCTAAAAATGACTATTGCATTTTTTTTAGCACTTTGTAATATTTAAAAAATGGTATTTTTATAGTAAAACTTTTTACATTAAGATACTTCAAAGTTGATGCAGGAATATAAAAAGATTCCTTGACTCGACACGAATATGTTGATCTATAATATTAATAACATCATACCATTAGAAAATTATAACAAAATAACATTTTATTAATGAGTATGGCAATTATGGTCATTTTTATTATTTAAAAGATTGATTTTTGTGGCAAAAATCTTCTCATTCACATATGTAATTCAAAGTTGATTCAAAAATAGAAAAGATTCGTTGATTCGAGACGAATCAATTGAGCTATAATAATAATGAGAATACATTTTATTGAAGAATAAAGAAGTCACGGTCATTTATAATATTTTAAAAATCGGTTTTGATAGTCAAACAAAACATATTTCGTGATTCGATGCGAACTGATTGACCGATAATATTAAAACATAGTATTGAACAGTAAGGAAGTTATCGTCATTTATATAACATGAAAAATTTGTTCTTACAAAAAACCTTTTTTCGTAGCATAATACAAAGTTGATGCACGAATAGAAACGACTTCTTGAGTCTAGAAGTTTTGATTGACCAATTTGTCTTTTTTTATTTTAACTTCCTCTAAAAGGAAACACATATATATGCTAATTAATCATAATGAGAAGCCAAAGTGCTCTAAAAATAAGAACCATAAAATTGTAAATACAAAACTAAGTAGAAATAACCGGGATCGAATTCACAGCAGTTTCCTATTCGCCTACATTTAAGCGATCCTTCTTTACTTTTCTGCTGCACTTCTGTGTTCCTTTTTTACTTTTCTTCTGCATGCCTGCATCCCTTTTTTTACTTTTCTCCTACGTACCTGCGTTCCTTTTTTATTTCTCACCTGCACTCCCGCTTTCCTTTTTTACTATTCTCTTGAATTTCTGCGTTCTATTTTACTTTTCTCCTGCACTCCTGCGCTCCTTTTTTACTTTTCTCCTGCACTCCCGTTTTCCTTTTTTACTATTCTCTTGCATTTCTGCGTTTTATTTTACTTTTCTATTGCATTCCTGCACTCCTGCACTCCTGCACTCCTACGTTACTTTTTTACTTTTCTGCTTCACTTCCTCGTCCTATTTTTACTTTTCTCCAGCACTCCTGCGTTCCTTTTTTACTTTTCTCCTGCACTCCCGTTTTCCTTTTTTACTATTCTCTTGCATTCCTGCTTTCTATTTTTACATTACTCCTGTACTCCTGCTTTCCTTTGTTACTTTTCTGCTACACTCCCACGTCCCTTTTTTTACATTTCTTCTGCATTCCTGTTTCCCTTTTTTACATTTCTCCTGCATTCCTGCGTTCTGTTTTTACTTTTCTCCTGCACTCCTGCGTTCCTTTTTTACTTTTCCCCTGCACCCTAGCACTCCTGCATTCCTTCGTACGTTTTCTCACTATTTCTTCTACAATCATGCTTCCCTTATCTTGCTTCTCTCCTGTACTCCTGCGTTCTTTTTCACTTTATTCGCTGCACTCCTTCGTCCCTTTGTTTACTTTTCTCCTGCACTTTTACGTCCCTTTTTTAGTTTTCTTCTGCACTCCTGCATACCTTTTTCACTTTTCTGCTACACACCCTCGTCCCCTTTTTACTATTCTTCTGGATTCATGCGTTCTATTTTTACTTTTCTCCTGCACTCCTGCGTTCCTTTTTTTTTACTTTTCTCCGGCATTCCTGCGTTCCTTCTTTACTTTTCTGCGGCACTCCTGCGTCCCTTTTTTTACTTTATCCTGTATTCTTGCTCCCCTTTTCTTCATTTCTCCTGTACTCCTACTTTCCTTTTTTACTACTCTCTTGCATTCCTGCGTTCTATTTTTACATTTCTCCTGTACTCCTGTTTTCCTTCGTTACTTTTCTGCTACACTCCCGCGTCCCTTTTTTTACTTTTCTCCTGCATTTCTTCTTCCCTTTTTTTACATTTCTCCTGCATTCCGGCGTTCTGTTTTTACTTTTTCTTCTGCACTCCTGCACTCCCGTGTTCTTTTTATACTTTTCTCCTGCACTCTAACAATCCCGCATTTCTTCGTACGTTTTCTTACTTTTCTTCTACACTCGTGCTTCTCTTTCCTTACTTCTCTCCTGTACTTCTGCGTTATTTTTTACTCTTTTGCTGCATGTCTTCGTACTTTTGATTACTTTTCTTCTGCACTCTTGCACTCCTGCGTCCCTTTTTTAGTTTTCTTCTGCACTCCTGCATACCTTTTTCACTTTTCTGCTACACTCCCTTGTCCCCTTTTTACTATTCTTCTGGATTCTTGCGTTCTATTTTTACTTTTCTCCTGCACTCCTGCGTTCCTGTTTTTTACTTTTCTCCGGCATTCCTGCGTTCCTTCTTTACTTTTCTGCGGCACTCCCGCGTCCCTTTTTTACTTTATCCTGTATTCCTGCTCCACTTTACTGCATTTCTCCTGCATTCCTGCCTTCTATTTTTACTTTTCTCATGCAGTGCTACGCTCCTTTTTACTTTTCTGCTGCATTACTGCGTCCCTTTTTTTACTTATCTCCTGCATTCCTGATTCCCTGTTTTTACTTTTCTCCTGCATTCCTGTATTCCTGTTTTTTTCGCATCCTGTACTCCGGCGTTCCTTTTTTACTTTTCTTCTGTACTCCGACGTTCCCATTAAAGACTTTTTTTGTGAACAAGATAACCTGAAGACCGGTGCAGATAAGTTGATAACATTTTGAGGCCTTTTTCACCACCAATATATTTCTTACCTTTTCCTTTGACGTTTTATAATTTTGCTTTAATCGGTTATGTAGATTAAAACTTTTTTCATTACCAGAATTCAAAGTTGAGGCAAGAATGGAAAATATTAATTGATTCAAGATGAATCGATTGAGCTATAATATTAATACAGTTTATTGAAGAGTAGGGCATTTATGGTCATGTATATTGTATAATATTTAACAAATGCTTGTTCACACATCTAGATACGGATTTTTCCAGAGCATTCCAGAAAATTCTGGAAGTTTCTGGACATTTCTAAAATATTGCAAAACTTGATTAATTCACGAACTTTGAAATAACCTGTTGTGTCTGGTACGTACGTAGAAAGAATATTGTAAGAAATTGAGTTTGTAGGATGTGGACTTATTGATGTTATTTGGAGATGAGGAAGATCAAAGAAGTAATTTTTCGTGTTACTGCGTTAGGCAGAGACAAGTAAAGAGACAGTGCTGGTATAGACTGTAGACTATAGAGGCCATCTACCGATTGCTTCGACGCGACGGGGAGAGGCCAAATGAAATTATAAGGTCGTAGCAGCATTTTGCTCCGCGTTGGATGCCGGAAATAGTGGGGGTGGAAGCTTCGAGGTCGGAGGTTGGAGGTGGCTTAATTGGCCGGTAATTGCTACTGTCTGCGCTCGCGACAATAGGACGCGAAGATTGGAACTTTACCAAATGACACAGTCGCGTGCAGAATACGTTAACGATTCTGTAATAGCTCGATCGAGCGTGTGAAGTCATTTTTAATCCTTTTAGGCCACCGACAATGTGTCCATAAAAACTTCCCCCAGCTCCGAGGATCTTTCCAAATTTAGTCAATGGACCACCTTTAGTGCATCACATTTTATGAGTGGTAACGCGAAATTTCGTGAGAAAAGTTATTTTATGGATGGACATATGTCTAAAACTTTTCACTATGATGTCCCTTAAAGATATCTAAATGATTTTACACTCCATATCCAAATCACTCAAAATGAATCAAATAAGCAATAGAAGTGACTAATTTGTCTGCTATAATAAAATAGTAAAATTACTTTTAAATTAAAATTCTTCATTAAATTCCAACATTTTAATAAATGACTAAAATTAACTATAAGTGACCAATGAACACTTGAAAATGACCAAACAGATAAATAAAAATGACTGAGGTAATTAGTAAAAGTTAGGGAAGACCGGGGCGAGTTGAACCACTTTTGATTGTTCGATTTTTTATATTTTTTGTGACGAACTTTTTCAAAACATATTATTGTTACCTTGTTTTGTACACCTTAGGCTTATATAACTACAAGTATCAACAGTTTACTTTGATAACTAAGTTCATTAAAAGCGAAATTAGATGATGCGGAAAATGGTTCAACTCGCCCCACGCCCGGGGCGAGTTGTACATACATGCGGGGCGAGCTGTACCACTTTAGCGGGAATAATAATTTTGAAATCGTGATTCAAATCTTCAATCATTTATCACAATACATACCTTTTTTGGAGAAGTAGACACTTTTTTTCATTTTTTGTGTCCTCCTCTTTTACTTTTTTACTTATTTTTTGGTCTTCCTCTCTTCTCCGTTTCTTTTTTCTCTGTCGCCTTTTTTGAGATACAAAAGTCCTTTAAAATATTTTTTTTTCGTCAGTTTCCGTTCTCTTTTTCTTTTTTGGCTTTCAATTCGTCTCTGATAGGAGCATCAGTACAAAATGCAAATAATACCATGAATTTTAGTGGTTCAACTCGCCCCATATGCAAGTGGTACAACTCGCCCGACATGCGATTGACATTAAACAATATGGAATTTTGTCGTTGCTGAAAACAAAACCTCAAATCCTTGAAGGATGATATACTTGAAGGTATAATAAATGTAGCAGGTCGATTGTTTAAAATTAATATGGTTTACAGAGAGCTTGGGATCGAAAAATTGAAACTTGTTAAAATTTACTTGCGAGCCACGAAAACAAGTTTTTTAGGATAACTTTGGACAATGCAATAGGTAAACAAAATAACTTCAGGGACAATTCAAGTTTCAAGTATATCACTTCGAGTTAATTTTATGGCGCTTCATGACGAATACTTTAGAAGATTAACGTACTGGTTCAACTCGCTCCTATGCTCAATTCGCCCCGGTCTCCCCTACTGGTTATATAATTTAAAATTACTGATTTAATTAATGAAAGTCACAATTAAGATAATTCAAAATTACTGACTTGCTCAGTAAACATTACTGGTTAGATCAGTTCATCTTTATAGGCAGAAAAATAAATTTTCTTGGCCTTACATTCACCTTTTTGGTGGAATTTAATTGGTTTTCATCTAAAATTAAAATCTTTTTTGGTTGAAATATCAACTATAATATTTCCTGTTGAGAACTCATTTCATGTGATCTGTTAAAAATTCGTCTTTATTGATAGAAAATAAATCTTTTTGGTCGAAAATTCACCTGTTTGGATAAATTAAACCGTTCTTATTTGAAATGAAATTTTCTTTTGGTTGAAATATCAACTGATTATGATTTGAAATTAAATATTTTTGGGTTAAAATATAATCTATTACATTTTCTGGTAAACATTCATCTATTTGATTAAAAAGTTTACTAATTTGTTAAAAGTTGAACTATTTCCTTCAAAAATGCATTTCGTTGGTAAATGATTCATCATTTCAGTTAAAAATTCATCATTTTAATTGAAAATTTATTTTAATATATTTAATTTTTTTGAATAAAAGTTTTACTGTTTTATTTTTGGTTGACTATT
>CAKNWT010333132.1:0-17739 GCA_932066315.1 Andricus coriarius
TTTTCCAAATTTTTTTCAGCAATCTCTTTGTTCTTTACATAAAGTGGAAGTTTTTTAGTCGACATAATTTTTTTTTGTTAGCCTGCAAGGCTATCAGTTTCTGTTCCTACAATGTTTATAACGAAATCAGCCACTAATAAAGCGCACGATTAAATGTTCATTACATTACAAATTGTATTAAGTGTAAATAAAGTTTAAAAAATAATAAATAAATAAAAAATAAATTATAAATTAAAGAAAGTGACAATTTTATTTAAATGTTATAAAGGAATTTCATAAAAATGTTAATTTTCCCAGACTTTCTGTTATCGATTTCATAATGTCAGAAGACCATTTATATTTCAGTAAAAACTAGAGATCGACAGGTCATCCAGAAAATGTTCCAGTCCAAGTATAGAATGAAGGGGGTGCAAAAGGCTATGAAAAATATGAAAACGTCGACGTACGCCCTAAGTTTACCCAGGGATCATGCAGTGTTAAAAACTCCCCTGTTTGCTAGCAGAAGCGAGCACAAGGGTGGCTTGGATCGTTATTTCAGAGTGTTTGTAGTGTTTTAAGATTCTGACGTTTTGACTACCCGAATCGCTGTTGGATGAGGCCAGGTACACCATATCGCGTGTCGGCTTGCGCCAAAGTCCAGCAAAATTTTTTACGAGGCCCTAACCATTCGACCAAATGCTCGTCACTTTTTTTCGTTCTATAAAAATCAGCTTCACAACATGGCATAGATCATTTTCCATTGAAGACATTTCCTCCTTTCGCAAGTTGATGTTTTCGTTTAAAAGAGGTGAGTCTTCATAACGATAGCAAAGTTTGTTTGCTATTTTAGTATATTAATTCGTAAGAGAAAAACTTTGAAGAATCTAACAACAGTTTCAAAAAAGAAAAAATTCGGCTTCAGATAAAGGAAAAATAAAAAAGGGTCAAGTGAAAACCAAGCATAAAAGTTTCTATCTCGAGAACACTTTTAAAAATTCTGAAGACTGAGAGTGCCAAAGAATGTTTAGACAAACTGAGAAAGAAGTAAAAGAAAGAGAACATTTTTTCTTTGAATCTTGGTTCCAACAGAATATTTTTATACGTTAAAAAATTATTTTTTACAATTCCGAAAATGAAGTAAATTAGTTTTATTTCATTATTTATAATTATTTTCTTACTTATTTGAAAATCAAAATCTGCTTTTAATATGATTGTGAGTTATGATCTGGATCGAAATATATCTTTTTTCTAAAGGAGAATTAAGTGATTTAACGAAGTTGCCATTTAGTTTCCCGTAACGAAACGTCGTTTGTTGTTGCGAGAGAAACGGAAGTAAAATATGTAAAAATAATGGAATCGTATGAGTGAAAAATAATGTTTAATCAGTAGAAAAGCTCGGCCATCCGATCCCGAGTACTGTCTCCCTTTCCCTGACCCCTCTTTCGTCCCTTAGTCACCACTTAGGGGAGATTTTTTAATTTTTAATTGGGAAAAAAGATTGCGCGCAATGCTCCATGTTCATGGGTATCTACTAGTGTATCATCCGGCTTCTCTGCCCTCGGACTCGATCGCTTCAAGAGAAATAACATTTCAGCAAACACTTGAGCATAAATACTTTTTAATCCATATGCAGGCAAATTTGTTTGTTTTACATCCCTTTGACCGTTTTAGTGTAATAAATAGTTGACGCTTCATCGAAGAGGGATGTAAATTAAAAATATATTATATATATATATTAAATAATTGATAAATTGCAAATTGATTTTTTTTAAATTCAACAACGCGAAATCATTAAAAAAATTAAATTAGAAGCTCTTGAGATAAATTAATTAAAGTTTTCAAATCATGAAAATTGACAAATTTTTAATTGAAACCCTTTCAAAATATTATCAATATATCAATTTTGAGTTTCTCAAAATTGAATAATTTGAAATTCATTTAAAAATAATACATTTTTCTCAAAAAAAACTTTCATAGAATAAAATGTTCGTTGGTTAATTTAATAAAATTTAAAACTCCTCACAAGAGATTTATATTGAAAAAATGTTAATGTTCGGCAATTGAGAATTTTAAAGTTCAGTTATAAAGACAAATTATTCCAAGTAGAATATGTTTAAAGAGGTATAAATTAAAAATATTTGAAAATGAAACTGTTCAAAATTTGATAATAGGAAAAAAATAAATTCTTTGTATTCGCCTAATTTCAAATTAAGTTAGAATTTTGATTGGCTACAAGAATCTGTCATGACTTTGGATCTAAACAGATTTTAGTTTGCAGTTTCAGAGATTAGTTTTGAACGTTTCCAGTTTGGCTTAAGTTTTTGTATTGAAAGATGAAATTTCGATGGCTGCAGTAAATTATGAAAACGTATAATTATATATCCACTGCGAATACAAAAGTTATGTACCCTAACATTGTTGAATTGAAAACTTAAGGGAAAATTAATTTTTTCATTTTAACTGACCGATTCGTCATAACTTAATCATTGACGTCTAATTAACAACCGACTAATAAATATAATATTGCAATAAATCTAGCAATAATTATTTCATGAAAAATTGATTAATTTTTTATGATTGTGGGTTTAATAGTTAAATCTATCAGTCAGGGAAAAACCTAAATCAGAAGTCGGGATTATTTGGAGAGTTGAGAAAAGGGATGTCGACCCTCCTCAAAGTCGACGGGCCTTTACGACTTATTAAATCATTTCCACGCGAGAACTGAAGTTGTACTTGGATCGAACAGAAGAACTCGTATAGTCAGTCACTGGCAAGAGAAAAGTCGCGGAAGGACGCGGTTGGAAGACTGCCAGGATGAGGCGGCTTAATCTTCACCGAACCGGAAGTGTCTGGCAAAAGCATCCAATCTGTCTATCGACGAAATGAAAAACGAGATTAATAAGCTCCAGCAAAGCTGCAAGCAGAAAATCAATTTCGCAAAGGAGCAACGCCATCGCCCGAGAAACAAATATTTTACTAAGATCGACGTTGGTATACGTCAACGAGCTAATTTTCCAGAATCTTAGATCTATCAACTTTCAAAGTTATTCAAATGTTCAATTCAACCAGTGGAAGAATTGGCAGCGAAGTAAATTGGCTTTTGATCTCAACCTATATTATCAGATGCTCTTACTGAATTGTGTTTACAAATGGTGTTCTCATTACGATGAACATGTTGCAACTAAAAAAATTAAAGAAACTCGATTTTTTGATGAAATATAAACTTGGCACCTATCCCGAATAGGAGTATGTGATATTTAAAATACGAAATCAATTTCAGAAATAGATTACAAATAGTCTCAGTGGATTCGAATTTACGAGCACAGAGAAAACTCAAAAATGAGTTAGGACGAAGATAAAAAGAAGAAAGGTGGACCGACTGGATCAAGGATTGCATTGAACATCGGTCAGGATCTGGTTGTCGATATCAATGGCTGTATTCCTCGCGGATTCGCAGCTCTTTCGTAGTTCTCCCGGCATTCAAAGCGTCATAAAACACAGGTAACTCCGGTATTTATGCGATACGTTCGCCGTTTTACGCCCCCAACCACCCTAGCAGTGGTACTAACACTCTCGTGAAACCGGCCTGCTCCACACGTCCGTGATTCCAAGCGTCGGAGGTTAACGCTAATCCCTGTCGGGAACGAAAGGGGTGCCGAGTGATATACGCCCCTGCAACGGGGTGATAATATTCCCCTTTCCAACGACCACTCGACTCTCGTCCTCCGTCTCAACCATTTCCACAGAAAGCCAGAAGAAGGACTCACAATTTTGGGTCAAATTTCAAGGATGAGAGTCAGTCAAACTTCATCCCTACCTCTCATCTTAATCCTTGCTTTCTGCTCTCTGCTTTAAAAATTTTTAAGATGTGCAAAATAGGAATTTAGGGTTTGTATATTTGTCTATTAATTGCAAACTGAATATAGGATGACTGAAGAGCGAAAACTGATTTATGAAATATTGATGAGAGATTAAGCAGGGACTAGCGATAAAGTGGAGAAACACACTCGCAGTCTAACAAAAAACTCTTAATTATATAAAGACAGACTGATTGTAGTCAGACAGTAGACTGACAAAAAGTTCTGTCGGATTGAAGGGAGACATACTATCTACGTATTGTGGACACACTCATAACAAGATAATGACACACTGATGGAAGACTGACGATATGTTGATGATAGTTTGACGAGTGGTAAAGGACTGATGCATACTAGCGTAGGCGGGAACTGATGGACGAGATTCAGATGAAATTGTGGCGATAGAATTGTAAAATTGGACTAGATATTGATAATCGGAAGCCGACGAAACATTACAAGAAACTGACTCTAGATAGACAATATACAAATAATAGACTCAAAATAGGATTATCATTTTTTTGACAGATTGAAAATACCTATTTAAACTATGGACTGTCGAGAGCCAATACACTGCCAACAAAATAAAATATTAGGAAAAACTGATGATGTATTGATTACAAAATTGCGAATGACAGACTTAACGCATATAGTAATGACAGAGTAATGAGTCGTACTTATCTTATGATTAAAGACTAATGATAAAGTGGAGACATTAACGATATTCTGGAGAAATACTTGCCATAGACTGCAAATAGACTAAGAATTGACTGAGCATAGACTGAAATATGTTTTGACATATTCAAGGGAACCATATTAATCATGAACTGTCGAAATACTTACTACAAAATAGAAGAGACATATGAAAGACTGATGATGGATTTACCATATACTAATGTCAGATTGACGAGCGACTAATGATGAGAAACTGATGTGACGGAGTGACAAATTCCGACTACAGGTTGACATACGAAAAACGGCAGACTGACTCCAAACAGACAATAAAAAGATAATACACATATAATAGACTGGGAATAGACTGAAAACAGATTGAACATTTTTGACAGTTTGAAGAGAGCCTTATTGGCGGTAGACTGTCGATACACTGGAAACCAGATTTCAACAAACTGACGAAGGACTAATGAAAAATTGACGAATAAATAACAAAAGTGTGATAAAAGACTGACAGCATTCTGAAGGTAGACTGTTTATAGATTAACACGAGTCCAACGAAGAATAGGAATACATATAGAATTCCAGTAATATTTATAAAATTAATCAAACAATCGATTTTTATGTTTCTTCAGTATTAAATAGAAAAGATTGTACAAAGAGACGTTAAAATTAAAAACGAAACGAAATATTAAGTTGCAGAAACAGTCTGCAACAAAATTGGCTAAAAATTCTGCTGCCTCGAATTTTCGTCATATTGAAAATGCACCTACTGTTGAGGATCCTAATAGGGCAATAAGGCAGTAAAAGTAAGATTTACTTATACTGAGAACAGCATTTAGGCACTCGTGGACCGATTTTCCGTCATCCACCTCGCTTTCTCCTTGACGATCTAGAGGAATATCGTTGCGTACGAGTGGTAGTTAGGGGCTACCCGTAATACAGTAATGAGGGCTTACTGCCATGGAAACCAAAGCCGCTTACAGCCTACCACTCTCTACCCCCACCCAATCCTACCTCCCCCATCCATCCACCAAAAACGATCGGTTATATCTACCTTCGATATCACCCTCAACCGCCTTTTTCGTTCAAACTTGTTCGGATTTTTCAAACTGACCGTTTTCAGAGATTTAAGATATTTCCTGGTTTGTGAGACTAAAATTAAACATTGGAAATATGATTTTTATTTTTTAGATGCAGTATTATTGGAATACGTTAAAAATTAATAATAATCAGATTTTTATTATTATTTTTTGACAGTTTTTGAACAGTCATGAATGCAAAGTGTTATTTATTAATTTGTTTTTATATTATTGCAAGTATTTTATAAAATATTTGTAATATGAATTCTATTTTCAGTTTTATTTACAATTTGTAACTTCTGGTAATAAGAAGCAGCAAACCATTATCAAATGCTATTTAATGTATACTCTTTTTGCTTTCTTTCTGAAAAATCGTGATGAATCGCTTTAATCTGGCTAAGTAGAAGAGGAAACTCTCTGCCAGACAGGCTGTATCCCTTTATCCTTTTTCCCTGAGTTTTTGCGGAATTAAGTTCCGATTTGAGCGGGTTTTTATATTTCCATGCAATTTAAAGTATAGTTTCCATAGTTTTGTTTTATTTCTTATACAGGGTCTCCACGCTGGGGCTTACCAAAAATTATGCAACCTGTCTCACACGACAATGCTAACCTTATGACCGTGTATGGCGGGTTGCATACTTTTTGGTAAGCCCCAGCGTGGACACCCTGTATTTTTTAATTTTTGAGATAAGTATTATGCAATATTTATTTATTATTTATATTCATATTTATTTATTTTATTTGTTTTCTATACTCTTATTAGTATTACATAGATTTCAAAGTAATTACATCAAAGTTTTATACAATGCCTAAAAAAGAAAACCATTTTACAATACACCCTTTTTTCTTAACGTATTCTACTTTTAATTTAATTTACAATAAAACAATTTTTTTAACTTTTCAAAATGTATTAAATTCAATTTTTTAAATAATAAATATTTCAAGATTTGAACAATAAAAATAAATTCTATTGATATTGTATTAAACATACAAGTTTCGAGTAGGGGAGAGTGGGGTATGGTGTCCGTGTGGGCATGGTGTCAATTACAAGAAACGCCCACGTTTGTGGATTTCCATACTAGATTTTCGCATAAAATTACTTTCTGTGTTTGGAAAAATAGTGATGCGATGAAATTTTTGTTTTAAAATACGTGTCAGAAGAGTTATTATGAAAAAAACAATTTTGATGGAAACAGATGGAAAAGTCTGTGGCAGAAATTAAGCACTTTGCAGCATGTTTTGAAATACTTGAAGTTTGAAAATATTAGATTCTAATAGGTAAAGTATTTCTTTAAACTTCTGGTATCATGAATTGTTGTTATAAATGTTCTGAATGTATTAAAATTAATAAAATCTTCAAACATGACATGTGGGGCATGCTGTCTGCAAAATTTTTTGAATATATATTAACATTGCTTGATAAAAGTTCTTTTATTTGATCGATAATATAAAAAAGTCAGAAATTTATGTATGTCCTGTCTAATAAAATTCGAGGTTGTTAATAATAAAGTTATACAGATAATGAAAATCGAAACGTGTTTTGAAGTTATATTTAATAATTATACGGTAAGTACCAAGATCACGTTTAATTACTTTGAAATAGATTGTCATGTGAAATTCGTGATAATAACCTACAAATATAAAAATTGTCGTTATAAAGGTTATAAATGTATTTATATTCCTAATTATAATTTTCTATTCAAATATACTTGAAAGAATTATATTTACTTAACCGCTCAATTTCATGTCTTATTCATTTGAAAGAGACCAGAATGTAAACTTTGAGGTTATAACCTAAAAATACTAAGACTTATTGTTATGAAGTTTTTTCCATTCCTAATAATAATTTCTCATGACAAACACACTTCAAGCAATTCTCTTCATTTATTAGGGTGGTTCTAATTACATGGGTTGAATAATAACTCAATAAATAGGATTTCGAATATTATTGATCAATGCCTGTTTTGAATTTTCGCGCCTTTGGTAACTTTCGGTAAACAAGATATCTATTGAAGACAAATGCAGATCTTTAAACGCTGAATAGGATTTTCAAGGAGTAAGAGGTTATAACTATGTTTTGCGACATACTTTACTTTGATTGATCAGAAAACATTGATTTAGTGTTGATCATGTCTCGAGTAATTGTTCTTCGTTACATTATACTTTCAAGAATTATTATTTTGTACGCTTTTTATTCTGCAACGACGTTAAAAAACGGATTTAAGTAATGACATAGGTAACCTGATAATGTGAGCTTCTCACCAAAAATACAGACCATACCCACTCTCCTCTAAGTTTATGGAAAAAAGGACTTTTTCCTTGACTTTTCATATTTGAGTTAGATATGCATGTAAGAAAATTCTTATAACAAATTACAATAATAGTTACTAAATTAAGCATTTCTTTATTCAAATATTACTTTTAATTTCAATTATTAAGGTCAATGATTAATCGTGAAGGGTGACATACCATAAGGGGGTAAGGGCAAAATGGCAATTTTACAGGAGAACAAAAAACATTCTGTAAGATCAAAATCGAAATGTAAAGAAAGAACAAAAGTCCTCTTCCGAGCTGAAGTTTTGGTAAATTAAGGCCGCAAAAGTTTTATCAGCAAAAGTTATCCAGTTTCGAGGAAATAGATGTGGAAGTATACAATCTCAAAATGATACTAACCTAAAATTAGAGTAGGCTCGATTCCGGTTTGCGATACAAAATTTAATATTGAGTATATGAATGCTGGTGAAAAATTTTTGACCAAAAAAACGTAAAAAAATTCCGTATAAATCGTCCACGAATTTTGAGGATAGAATTTTGATAATTTAATCGCCTTCAAATAATATAAGGAAAGATTTTTATTTTTGTCGATTTTAATGCAGATAAGTAAATTTTGGCTATTTTAATTCATTATGAAACTGCAGGTATAGGAATAATTTTATAAAATATAGAGAAAAACTATTTGTTGCCTGTGAAATGGCATTTGCACCCCCTTATGGGTTGCTATGAAAAGCGAATTCGAAAAAATCCTTCAACCACAATATGTATCTTATTTTTTTAGAATTTTTCATAAAATAAATCCATTTTCGGAGAAATGTCCCTGTGTTCCTTATGGCTGTCACCCTTCATTTCTTGTTTGCAAAATTTTTGATGATTTTTGTAAATATTAATTAATTGCTGCTAAACTATTAAAACACATTTTAATTTTTGTCCCACTAAATGTATTTGAAATAATTCTGATCAATGGATAGTTTATTTAGTCGATTTGTACAAATAGCATATTGTATATCGAGTGCATAAAGAAGACTGTCGGGGCTAGCGATACAATTTTTTCAAAGATAAAGATCATTTCCTCCACATTCTCACTTGCGGGGTGCAGTGTATGTGTAGCGGGCGTAAAGTTTTATGTGTCGTGCGTAAATTTTCATGTAGCGGGCGTAAAGTTTCATATTGGCCCAGCGGCGGAGTGCGCATGTGCGAACGTCACTGGGCTGGAAGCGGCCACATTACGCCTGCTTCACGTGCATGCAATGGCGCGTTTTCAAGAGGGTTCGAACAAAAAATATATAAATGTTATTAATGAAATGACTAGTGCTGTCAATTCCTTTGTTTGTACAACATTGCAATTAACACTGAACTAAAAAGTCTACCAGGAATGTTTCCTAACGAAATTATTGCTTATAACTTTGGAACAAATTTTAATTGCTATAAAAACATGGGTTTTTGAAAATTTTAAAATGTAATTTTTTATTTATTTATTATTATTAGACAGTACATCTAAGGCCTGATATATGTTCGAGCAAGTCTTACAAACATCGAAGATATTTAAATTAAAAAATTGTTGTAAACTTTTTTTAAATATTCTTCACTACGTTTTTTTTAAAGGTACACAGGATTTGTTTCAAATTTGAAACTCTGATGAATTTTTAACTTTTAGTCAAGTACTTAAAAATTACTCTTTCCTATCGCGAAATTCGTAATATACTCAACTGAGCAAGTATAACTCCCTGAAAGAATTCAGTTCCTGAAAAGTGTATGTCTAAGGATGTTAAAATCAACACAGAGGGTAAAAGAGAACGCTCTACGAGGACGATCGCAAACCTCGCAATTTCCTTTTCCAATTTGCCATAAACAAGTCGACTACCTCCTCGTTAACTGGAACGCCCGTGACTTCTCGAAACTTGGTGCCCCTTACTTCCAGTGAGGTGGGAGGGGGGGGGGCTCGATAGATTCAGCCCAAGGGTACTTCGAGGATAGAAGGGGGAGGGATGCAGCTTGGTCGAATTAAAGGAATTAAAAGACGCCTCGTTACTCGCATCTCTCGCCCTCTTATGCACGAAAAGAAAACTTTGCTCTTTTCCTTCAATCTTTACATCCCCCCCCCCCTAACGCCCTTATAACCTCGGTCGAACCATCAAGGGTATTAAACGCTCGTAATGGTTGTGATTATTAGGACGGATTATTCAGAGGCCTCGGACCCTAGGTTTTTTGTTCTCTCTCAGTACCGCTTATTTCTCTTCAGGGGTCTCAGGAAGTAAAGAAACCCTGAATTATTGAAGATCGAGGGACCAGGAATTAAAAATCCCAGTGTCCGCCTACGCAAGCCTGGCGACTTGGCGTGAGAAGGGAAAAAAAGAGAGATCGAGCTGCGGGTATTTGCCGAGTGAATTAAAAATGAGGACGAATAAGGGTCTGGAGGTTGGCTCACCATCCAGATGAAGAAACGAGGCCATCAACTAGGGCGCTACCTTAATGTACCGACGACTGAATGATTTAAGGTGCCGTGATAACGTCTAGGGAGAATGGCTCTTGGAATAAAAAAAATAGTAGCAATGACGAGAGATTTTGTTGTGATGTTGCATTGATTTGAAAATCAAATTTAATAGTCTTGATTAATTTTGTTTATGTTTGAGCTTTAGCTTAAATAAACGTTTAATTTTTCGAACTTACTTCTTCTATTATTACTAAAAAAATTAGTTCGTGAAGCGGGTGGCAAGCACCCTCACTTAAGAGTTTCGTAGGAACGGGCACGGTTCACATTTTTCTTTGTAAATATTTTTATTTTGTATATTGATTTTTAGTTAAATTTGTGAATAATTTTTGTAAGGTTGGCCCTAGGAGTTTATAAAGACATTTTTTCGCTTTTTCAGAGAATTTTCGATCCTGTATGCTGGTCTTGAGCCAAATTTGAGAATTTTTCAATCAAAAGGCCTAAATTGTCGTTTGTTTGCATAGCAACACTATAATGAGCATTTAACTCAGGGGTTTCAGTATTTTCCCTCGCATAAGACATTTAAAACACATCTTCATGCAAAAAATTAAGTCGTTAGACCTAATAGTTATTGCTCTATAAGTATTAACAGGGTCATTTTGAGTAAAAATGGCTATATTTTTATGTTTTTGCGTAGCAAGGCTATGATGAGTATCTTTCTCAGGGTTCTAAGTATTTTTCCTCACATTAGACACACGAAACACATCTCCATGGAAAAAATGAAGTCGGCAGACCAAATAATTTTTGCGCCAGACGTGGTAACGGACGGACAGCCATTCTAACGCCTGACAAAGGGTTTCCTACGAAACCCTAAAAAAGAGAGATCTCGCAAATTTTTCCATTTAGAATTATTTGACAAACTTTGATTTCACAAAATAGGTTGATTTCACTGATAACTGTTTACTCGGCGGAATTTTTTCCACTGTGGATGTCTTTCAATTTAGCTAACGATTAATTAAATAATGTAAACATTCAATAATAACCATATTCTGACTATTACAGGTTGATTGAACTGCTGAAAAATCAAATTTTGGGCATTACAAGTGTAAATCTCTACAAATAATTATTGAATCAAAATTTCCTTAAAAGTGCCACCGAAGCTTTATCTAGTTAATTTAGCATGAAATTTTTAGACAAATCGGTTAATATTGTTGGTTACAAATTATACATTTTTCAAGTTTTCTGAAGCTATTGTATCCAGTAATATAGTAAGCACTTCTTGTGTCAAATGGTATTCTCTGGTTGTATTGGAAGTTTTTAATTTCCAGAGGCAGTTTTTCTTGTCAAATAAATATATATTACGTGGTGGAGAGCATTTATGGTGGAGAAAGGGTGGTTTCTGTGTCAAGCAGAGGGTTGGAACTTTTTCCGTTGGTATTCGATTTTCTAGATTTTTCACGATTGAATTTTTCATCTGTTTGTTTCTATCTGTAGTTTTGATACCCTAATGATAGTAAGATCTAAACATTTACGCTTTTTTTTTAATTTTTGCGTAAACTTGATTTGAACATTATTAGTAATACATGTAACATAAATGCATATAAATTAATCAGGAAATAAATATGGAGAAAATTTCTCACCTCTTCCACTTCTGCCGACGAACCTAAGATCGTTGAACTTTGCAACCTGGTTCTTCATCAAAGCAGTCGAGTTGCGTAGCTCAGCGCAACAGTTTTCATCGTTACCAGCACGCACAGTGACCAAAGTTCCATCACCAACTTCGCCAAGAGCCACGACCTTGAAAGCTACCGGAAGTGTCTTGTTGGATCGCCAATGCGACGGCAACACGGTACAGACAACGTGAGGACAACCTTTATTAAAAAAAAAATTTCTGAAATGTAATGTTGCAGAAACGTATGCAATTTTAGGCTTGTAATAAACTTAAGAATCACAGTAACAAATATCAATTAATTTTAGAGATCCTTTGATGGAATCTTAATATGAATTTGATGAAATTTGCTCTTATCGAAGTCGAGAAATCATTTTAACTTGGGGTTTTTGATACAAAATCTAATGATATTTCAAAATGATTTCAGTAAACAAATTTTTATTTAATTTCATTCAAAAATATTAATGTCAGTAAATAATTTTCGGCATGACTTCAACCATGCCATGAATCTTTCTAGTGTATATGAATTTGCATTAGTAAAAAATTAATCAAGTCTTTATATAATAATTTATCGGAACCTTAGATTACGTAAGAACAGAAATTCCTAATCGTAAATATTTATTTAGAAATTATCAGCTGAATATTTTTATACTGTAACAAGAAAACACAATCTTAATAATTAAATTAATGAATTAGTTAAAATTCAGTTCATTTTTAATTTTAATGATTAAATATACCCAGTTCTTGCCAAATTGGTTGTCTATAACTTCATTTCGTATAGGTATTTATTAGAATTTATTTTAATTAGCATTTATAATGTTATGCTCCTTTCGAAAATAAATACTGCATAAAATAATATATGTACAAAATCGTAGTGAAAATGCGTATTTAAATTTTTTTTCTTTAAATTATAATTTTTAAGATATATTCTACTATAAGAAAATGTTTTTATAATTACTTTAAATAAAGTTCCGAGAACTGACCAGAAAAACTTTTAAAAGCGAATTTTTACCAAAATTGTGTTAACTCGAAAAGTTTAATGTTTTGATCTTCAAACGCGACTTCAAATCCTTTTTCTGTGGCCGCTTATTTTATAATTATCTCCATAATCCTGCCAAAGATTAAGGTTTTTTAATATCGGAACAATTTTTAATAAACAATCAGCAACATTTCATACAGAAGAATATCATATTACTAAATACTACTACTGAAATATTCTAGAATAACGATCAAAACGAATAGACAATGCTGACCGGAAAAACCGTTTATAAGTAAATATATTCACTGATAAAATATTGCTAAACAATTTTTTTAAATATTGATGGCTCTTATTAATTTATGATTGTAATACCTATCCAAAAAAATATTTTAAACCATATACCGGACCAATAAAGAATACATGTAAGGCTGTCTAAAAACTATTAATTCTGCTAGAATTTTGTAAAAATATATTTATAAATAATCTAAAAAAATGGCAAAATATTAATTTTAGAGTAATTTTTAGGATTAAAAGACGAAAAATTTAACAATCTAAGTAAGAGTAATCTAAGTAAGAGGCTAAGTTTTCTTACCAAAAAAATCATTTGTCTAGAACAATTTCTAACATTAACATTTCTAACATTTAACAAAACAACAACTAAACAATTTTCAGCTAAGAAAATATTTGAAAATTGTCTATCAAATTTTAAACAACAAGGTAAAAAGCGGACAAAGCAATCGTGAAAACATAAGTAACAAAACAACAGGAATTTCTGTTTCTAGTTATTATATAATTGCAGGGAACCAAGATACTCTGATGTCAATTGATTCAAAATTGTTTGGTTTAATCTATACAATATTTCATCTACCAAATGCTTTGCCTAAAACAACAAAAAATTCCGATCTTTAAGCACATGTTTTGTTGTCCATTTATGTAATTAACACATTCTATGTTTGAACAATAGGTCTATATCTTTCATTTCTTTAAATCGTGTTTATATATTAACATTCAGTTTCTCTAAGTAGATAAACATTAAACGGTGATTGCTCATTTATCCTATTTTAGCAAAAATATCGTCAAGATTCCTCACCAGTTCTCACGAGTTCTCCAGGATGCTCAGAAAGTAGACCATCCAAAGTCCTTTCAGCAAGAAGATCAGCAGTAAGAGCATAATCAGAAATATGATTTCCACCAGTTGAACCCTGTGGAGGAACGTCACTAGCCAAGTGCATTCTTCGCCTCGAAGAACCTCTTGTCCTTCGAACCCTGGTGCCGCCAATTTGGCTCACAGGGTTCCCCTGATGCACATGATGAACTGGATGATTAACATGAGCCGCTCTAGGATCTGTATAGTCTAGACCCAGAGGCTGATCCTCGGGACGAGCATCTCGCGAAGGATTCGTCATGGGATCAGAGTCGTCAGCACTTCTTGTCACAATACCCCATTTTCCTCAAACAAACCGAAACACAACAAACTTCCCAATTGTCTGTGGAAATCCCAAAAAGTATTCTAAAAGGTTATCAAATCAAAATACCATCTTCTATTTCGCAAATATTTGAGTTATTTATATTTGAACAGGTACCACTTAATTTACTGGTTTCCATATCTCTGTTCTTCTAATTCTTTGGTATCACTGATGATGAGGAACATAAATGAAAGTTTTTTGGATTCTGGTTAGTTGCTACAGGTGATCTTGTTGCACAATATTTTCAGGAACATTGAAGAACTCTCTACCATTTTGAGATATTTTTTCTGGGAGTTTTCATGATCTTTAGAATCTAATGAAGATCACTTGATTTTAATAAAGATAACTAATATTTGATTTTTGTCTCTATCATCCAATGATTGTCATTAACAACTGACTTCAGTAATCGAGATTTTAAAACCTCACTAATCCAAAAAAAATTTTTTTGATCAAACCAAAATCTATAAATCCCAACAGAAATAATCTCTCTCTTTAAATCACAGTTGGTGTCCAGGGAATGCGGATCCAGGATCTTGTAGTCTTTCTTTGAATGGGATAGAACACGCCGCAGAAATACACCAATAGATTTCGCCCCGAAATTAGATTTGTTTTCTCCCCGGAACGACGCACATGACTCGGGGTGGTCCTTCTTGCCCTTCCTCTCCAACTCCTTTGATCCTTATTTCATTATCCCGCGGCGGAGAACCAAACGGAGCATCCGTTTGCAAATTCTCCTTCGTCTCGACTGCCAAGTCGCGGAGAAAATTCCTTTTATTGGAATCGACGTCGGTGAGCACGACCCTCCGATTTTCACTTCCCCGACGACACTTTCTTAGTAATTTTCTTCTTTTTACCGTCTCATCTCTGCCTTCCCACAAGTCAAATCCAAAACTGGCGGTCACTCGCGCAACTCTCGATCTCGAAACTATCGCACCACTCGATTAATATTCAAATCTTCAGGGACTATATTTCCAAAATTATCATTTTTTAATCGATTTTCATAGCTAGTAGATGTTGGTACACAATTTTGAGAATTGCTGCAGACTTCTAAGAAGTATTGCCGGGTAGGTTTGATAAAACTTTGACTAAATCGAACTGTAATCAGATCTTAAAGTTCTTTTATGAAACATTTTTTATTGAAGGAGTATCACTTTTGCACAACAGGAAACTTGACGAAAAAACATTCTCATTTATTTGATTCTCTTTTCTTCCGGATTGACACTTTAGGGTTGCACAATGATAGTCAGTGGTACACAAATCTACAGAATATTGCACAATACACTCTACAGTAAGAAATCTTCTAAATAAATTAAAAATCACTTCCTTTTCCAAAATCCTTTTTTAACCCCTATTTGATTTTTTCACCAATTTCTTATCACTCAAGATCACAAAACTCACATTTAAGCAAATAAATTCACTTAATTCACTGGATATTTGTGGGTTCTCCAAGGCCACAGGGAAGCAAATTTATCGTTTACCAGTTGGATGACTTCCGTTCTCCGGTTCTCCAGACTTGAACTCGAATAGAATATTTTCGATTCTTGTCAAAGTTTTGGGAATTGGTGAGGTTCCTCTGAACAGTAGAAAGTGCCAGGAATAGTTCTTCTGTAGATCACCTGGTGGGAACAAACACCTCGGACGGGTGTTTAACTCGCGCGGTCTCGTTTCGGTTCGGCGGTGGAAGGTGGCGGCTTCTGCGGTGGAGCCGCGCGGTGTGGTTGCGGTGTATTTTTGAGGCCGCCGCCCCCAGCCACCGAGACCCCAGCCCCCAGCCCTCCGCCGCCTCACCCCCTCACCCAACCAACTCGACGCCCGCACGATGGTGGGAGCAGTTTTTCCAAGCGGTGGGGAAAAATCTCCCTGCCGCCACCGACGCTGCTGCTCCCGTTGCCACTACCGTTTACTTCCGATACTGTTTTCGCTGTTGCACTCGGATCAACGGCCAACAATCAGAATCTGCATTCGGACCTTTCTTCACTCTAAAAAGATAAGGGCATTTTTCGATTTATTTTAAATTGAATAAGATAGAAATTTACCAGTTTCCTAATGTATTTTTAGAACAGTTTGTATTTAAAGTTAAAATAACAGCATAGCTTTTTACATGATTTCATATTTCTGTTAAACACAAAAGAAATATATTTTTTTATTGGAGATTTTTATTAACTAAAAAAAATAAAGGCAATATGTTGATAAATGTTACATTTCAATAAAAAATAATCGGGGGTTCACTAAAAGAAGGTATTTTAAATTCATGTTTCTTCTTACATGTATATACGTATTTATTTAGGTGCAATCATGAATTTTCAAACAAAAAGGCAAACATACGAAGTCGACCGATTTAAACATGTTATATTCCTGTATTATTTGCTTCATTTGAGCCAAATAGCCCAATAAATTTGGTCTTATATTCTTTTAAACATATTTTAAAATATTTTGTCGCAATCACTTCAAACGTCACAACATACCGAAATTTAAGAGTTTTTGCAAAATGTTTCAATTAAAAAAAATTAATCTCTTAGCCGATCACACTGATTTTTGGAAACATACTTTTGTCGTTTTAAGACTTTTTGTGCGATTCTGTGTACACAAGTTGACTTTTTTCTGTTTATGTTCCTAAAATTTTGTTCAAAATCTCCTAATTTTATAAAATATAGTTTTATGTCCGAAAACTGAATACCGCCAATAAAGCATTTTTTCAAATTCGTTTGATGCATAAAAAGCCGCTATGATTTTTTTTTACTAATGAATTATTTGTATTGTTTCTGTAAATTAATACAAGCAGGTTATAGGTAAATGAATATATTACCAGCTGATATGAAGCTTTTTTCAAACCAACAAATTAAAAGGAATATTTCTTTCTCAACGAACAACTCAAAAGATGTAACGCGATGAGCTTATTTCAAAAATAATATACATATTTTTTTAAAAATAGTAATGCAATTTTCTGTTTCTTCTTTCTACGACCACGTTTTAAAGCTAGCGAATAAAATAAAATTCCCTGTCTTATTTTTATTTCTATTTATTTGACCCAGACTAAAACCCTAACTTAAATGTTTGAATTTCGGCACTAAATATGAAAAATTCAACAATGATCTTAACATAAGCTTAAAGTTTTTGAATTACAACATTTTTTAAATTTAGAATTTTTTCAAGTTTGTGTAAAGATTTCGTGAAGCAGTTTAATTAATGTAATGTTTTCTATATTTTTTTTTAAATTATATTTCAGGTCGTTTTTTAAATATAAAATTCCTTATGTTCTAATTTGAGACTCATTAAAAAAACTCATTGCTTCGAAACAAGATCAGTTTTATTCAATGCAATTTAGAATAGAAT
>CAKNWT010333133.1:0-30770 GCA_932066315.1 Andricus coriarius
TCACGCATATTGTCACATTTTATTGAAAAATCTGCATCTCATCTTCAAGTTTCAAGTGGGACATTAGATTCGCTTCTGGTCATATTTTTCGCGTTCAACCCCACCTATCTCGAAAACTTTTGATTTTTTAGACTGGTACCCATTAGGATTTTTTGATCAGGAGGCTTTGAGCTATGTTATGTTGCAATTTCAGCCAATTTGACCGAGGCCGGATTTTAATGTAAAGTGTGCGGGGTACTCTGAGTTTAGCAAATTAAATCCAAAAGATGTGTCGCTAGTGAACGCCAGCAAGTAAGTGAGAATAACGACTTGTAACCGTTGAAGACGCAACTTAGAAGTGGAACGAGCGAGTATCTGGTTCATCAGATTTTGAAATGACCTTAAACTGACCTTCAGGGATCAAACGAACAACGGATTCGGATTCATCAACCCTAAAAAGGTTGTTGAAGTTTATTGCACGGCTTTTCCTGTATTTGACCTTGAAATGACCTTGAACCTGACGTTATGGAGGTAATTAGACCTCGGATTAATATTCAGCGACCTTAAAAACATATGTAAAAGGTTTTTGAAGTTCATTGCACGGCTTTTCCTGTATTTGACCTTGAAATGACCTTGAACCTGACGTTATGGAGGTAATTAGACCTCGGATTCATATTCAGCGACCTTAAAAACATATGTAAAAGGTTTTTGAAGTTCATTGCACGGCTTTTCCTGTATTTGACCTTGAAATGACATTGAACCTGACGTGATGGAGGTAAATAGACCTCGGATTCATATTCAGCGCGTCAAAATACATAAGGATAAAGTGGTCTTGTCAAATAGTCATCACCTTTTTTTTTTTGTAAACCAGTGTTATTCATAATTTCAGTTGAAAAATCATTACTTTAGTTTAAAATTGAACTATTTTGTTGAAAATTTACTTATGTACGTTACAAATTTAACTAATTAGACGAAAATTCCACTTTTTTCTGCAAAGTTTATCTTTTTGGCTTAAAAAATTAATTCTTTGGCTAAAACTGCAATTCTTTCGTTTCAAAATTCAACTATTTTATTGGAATTTAATTACTTTGTTGGTAATTAAAATATTTTGTCAATTGCTTATCTTCATTAGTTAAAATGAACAAATACATTTTAATCTGGTATTTCTTTATTTTGATTATAAAAGATTTGATTTACAAAATGTAACAAGATTGAAAAGCTGGTCTATAAATGTGGATGGTTAGGCAAAAGGAAAAATCCAGGAATTTTAAAAATGCAGTTTTGCGGCCATCCATATCTTAGCTTTACATTAACAAAAAATTAATGTTGTCGAAGACAGTCGTCTACAATTATTGTTTGAAAATTCCTCGAGATTGGATAATCCTTCGTTAAGGGAGATTCCTCGTTTTCTTCTGGGGTCATCACTTCAACTTTGCCGCTGTCCATGTTTATTTTTACCCGTTTTCGAGCGCCATTTATGAGTGCATACACTCCACGAAGAAACGTATTATTTTTCTCCAATATTGCAAAAACGTCACCGGCGGATGTTGACAATACAGATTGTTTTCCAGTTGGCATGGGCACATAGGCATTATATCTTCCTTTGACTTGAATTGGGGCTTCGCGAGTGAAAGTGTATCTTCGAATTTCAAATCGACGTGTCCGATTCTTTTGGGGAATAAGCCGAACTGATCCAAGTTGTTCTATTATAAGTCCAGATAGGCAGAATGAAGCACCAATGGCAGGAGGAGATCTATACCTGGCAGGACGAGAACTAGACCTGGCAGGAGAAGTTCTTTCAAGAGATTTGGAAGGTCTGCCACGAGGAACACCTGGTATGGGGGCACCATTAGGTAAGCATTCGAAATGCAAAGTTAACTCTGCCAGAAAGAAAAGAGGATTAAAACATCAACCCAAAGAAAGTCGACATTCACAAGAAAATTTTACAGAAAGGCTTTAAAAGAGAACTTTTTTTTCAAAATTCTACGTAATCGGCTTATTAGAGACTCAATCCCCTATTACCCCCTTTTCGCGTTTTTTCAAAGAATTGCTCATTTTTACCCTTCAACTCTTATTTTGCTTAACTGCGAACTATGCCATTTTTAGTTGAAAATCAGTATATCTTATATTCTTTATCTCAGTGATTATAGGCTTTAATGTTGTCCGGTTCAGATATTTACATTTCATTGGAGTTAATTTCAAGAAAAAAATGTATAATTACTAAATTCGTTCAAACTGATATCAAAGTTTATATAATCTTTTACGTTTCAGCGCAATCCATATTTTGAATGGAAAATTTATATAGATTCTTCCCAAAAATTATTTTAAATTGCCGGCTATTGTCCAGTTTCCTTTCGCTCAATGCTTCATTTTTTCTTCAGAATATAAAAGAGTTCAAAAGATTTAAATGATTCAAATAGAGACTGTTTCAAGTTCATTCTTTTATATCAGAATTAAAATTATTTTCCGAAATTCCCGTTCTATGGAAAAAGATTCCCTGTTCCGAGTTAGAATTATATTTATTTGCAAAATTTGCTATTTTAATTCAGAAATAGGGGAACTTACTTTTTCGAAAATTTCGAAAAGAAAGTTTTTAAATCATGACAAATTGTGACATGTAACAGGGATATCTGTATTCCCTTTTCCAAGTCAAATTTTAATTCTTGACGGAAATTTCCAGCTTGAAAATAAAAATTATTATTCCACATGGAAATCCCTTTTGGAATCTTTAAAATCTTTGTAAATATTTTCTTAATATTTAAAATCCTTTTGAAATATTCAAAATCTGTATGAAACCGATTCAAATCTTCTCAAATCCTCTGAAGTCTTTGAAATCTTTGAGAAATCTTTAATAGCTTTGTGAAATCGTTTAAAATCATTGAAAGTTTTGTGAAATCTTCTAGATATTTTTGAAACATTTCAAAATATTTTGAAATCTATTTGAAATCTATTGCTATCTTTTAAAATCTTCGCGATATATTTTAAAACTTCTGAAATTTTTCCTAATAGTTGTAATCTTTGGAAATCTGGTAAATCTTTGTGAAATCGTTGAACGCTATATAAAATACTTCAAATATTTCGGAATCTTGGAAATATTTCTGAAATATTTGTTAAATCAATGAAGAAATTGTTAAATCTTTTGCAACTATTGAGATCTATGTGAAATGTATGAAATCATTGTCAACATTTTAAAATCTTTTTGAAATTATTCAACACTAAGTGAAATTTTTAAATTCTCTGGGAAATCTCTTAAATATTTTGAATTATATTGGAATCTATAAAATCTTCCTAAAATCTTTTGTAACATTTAAACTGCTTGAATATCTTCTTGAATTTTTGAGACCTATGCTAAATCTTCAAATTACTTGAAATCTTTTTGAAATCTTTGATGTCTTTGTAAAATCGTTTGAAGTCTTTGTGAAATTTGTTGATATGTTTGAGATATTAATGATAATGGATAAGAATGCTAAAATTTGTTAAAAACACCATCACAATTGCAAGAATTAATTATTGTATAAGATATTGTTGAAAAATCAGTCTACAGTCAGTAGAATGCTTTAACATTGAATTTAATTCACCAGATTTATTTTTGGAAATGATTAAATTATTTTTTCAAATATTTTACCACTGTATGCGAATATTTTTACATTATCAATCTAGACTTTATTTTTAAATTCTCTTATATATTTCTGAAGAAGAATTTGAAGCAGGTGTGTAAACCAGTGACTAATCGCAAATGTACAATATTGTATAAACACTAAAACAGTTTTCCAAATACATTGTATAAATGCACATTATAAGATTTAATAACATGTTTCTTCTTTAGTCATCTACGAAAACTAAACTTCACATTTTGTATTGAAAATTCTGAATTATAATATTAAAGCATCTAGAATAGGCCTTAGCATAAAATATAAATTTCATAAAATAAAAATCATCTTCTTATACATTTTACACTTAAAGCAACTATGTCAAATAGAGTCCTGATAAAAAATATGCTGATCAATTTTTTCCAAATTCCCCGGAAAATTCGAGAGAGACGGAGAACCTGGATAATGATATCTGGCAGGAGAAGACCTTTGAGGAGATATTGAAGTTCTGCCACGAGGAACACCGGTAATAGGGGCACCATTAGGTAAGCAATCAAAATGCAAACTGAAATCTGCAAAAAGAAAAAGAGGATTCAATTTAGAAGGAAGCTTCAAAAACACATAATCAAAAAAAGTCAACTTGCGCAAGACAATTGCACAAAGAGACTTAAAAGAGGAGAAATATTGTTTTGTTAATCATTTTCTGGTTTCTGTGTATTTTCTTCCACAGATTTTAGAATTTTTCCCATATTCCGTTCTTTTGGCATTTTTAGAGAATTCCACTTTTTCCCTCTTTAACTTGTTATTTCTTAAATGTGAACTAAATTAATTGAACCCAATATGAAACTCTTTTCGAGAATCCCCTGTTCCAAGTATATTTCAGGTGGAAAAAATCGCGATTTCATGGTCAGGTAGGCAACCTGGAAATTTGTAGACGAAATTAGAAAGATCAATTTCATACTTAAAAGAATTTGAGATTCTTTAAAATCTTCAAAAACTTTGCGAAAAACTTAAAATCTTTGAAATGTATTGACATTCTTTGAAATCTTAAAAATCTTCCAAGAACATTGTGAAATCATTGAAATTTTTGAAATCTTTTCTTATCTTTAAGAATCAATAAAATTTTTGTGAAATTTTTGAAATAATTTGTAATATTTTAGAATTTTTAAAAACTTCTGAATCTCCAATGTCTGAAACCGAATTGTTCTGAGTACAGCCTAAATCGCTGCAAATGGCAGACATGCTCTTCTAAAAATGGTTAGACAACACAAGATGAATGGCAAAGGAGTGTTCCTTTACAAAGCCGCGGAGCAGGCAGCCAAGACCCTTGGCCTGAATGTTAACCAAAGTTAAGAAAGCAGAGGCTAAAAAATTTCGCCAGCAGCTAATCCAAATGAAAATGCACGGAAACTTTCACAAAAATGTAGAAAATCCGTCCCAGTCGAAGAAGCAACCTTTTGCTTTCCTTAGATCATCAGGACAGTATTTTATTTTCGCATGCCAGGACGGTGTCATTTCCACCTTAGTATACCGTGACCGCACTTTAGGTCAAACAGTTTCAGCGACAGGTTTTGCATCTGTCGCTGGAACTTCTTGACCTAAAATGCGTGAAGGATTCGTCAAAGAGTTTACAGGAGAGATTGGTATGGACTTTGGATTGGATCAGTGTACCAAGATTAATCTGAATATAAAAAAGATTACTGGCGTTCGCTAGGATTATGAGCTTGTGGATAAAACTGTCATTAGACATCCTGAAACTGAAAAAAGAATAAGCAGAAGAGCTTGCATATCAATTCGTCCGTTTCGCGGCAAAGGAGCGTTCCTTGTCAAAAAATTATGGTGAGCTCAAGTAGTTCGCGGTAGTCATAACAGTTTTGACAATCTTCCTTTAACTGCGAATTTGTAAATGTAGTTAGGTCTTCCTTGTTTGATCGCAGTTTCGAAAGTATTTGCTTTTCGTTGATACCAGTTTCGAATTATATCTTATCAAAAGATTCCCACGCTTCACAAAACTTTTTAAATATTGGAGTCTCTGGTCCAGTTGTTAGACCAAGGCATTCTTTGCATTCTTTGCAGAAGGTTGATCAAGCCATACGTTTATTTAGTATCACTGTAGTTTTTAAATGACATTGAGAAAAATGATGAATGTGCAGAATGAGTGCAGGATGTATCAGAAGATGCCTTGCGGTTCACCACTTTCTTTACACTTTTTATTGGGCTATCATCCACCTCCTCTCTAACTCCATTACGGCCCTTTTCCTCCTGTGAAATTAAAAGTTGCCTCGTTTTTTCATCCTCAATCCGTGCAAGAGCGTCACCGTGAGCTTTGTCGAACAGGTTATCCAAATAATCACGGAAGTTTGTTCTTTTTCCTCGGAAAGCACTTGAACTTCTCTCATTTTTCTTGTTAAGGTCTTTTCAGATTTTCTGTAGTTCACTCAATTTTTTAACACAAGGATGTTTTTCTCGCAAAGAAATTTTCGCCTTATTTCAGAACCCTGTTGCTTTGCCGACAACAAATCTAGATATCGACGTTAATTATTTAAAAAACTTGGATGTTTTATTGTATATTTAACATTGTTTCGCACAAAATACACTTACGTAACACTTTCATGCATGGTTTTCCTGAAGATAGATGTTACTGGACAATGCTTGGAACATCTTCATTTAATGGTAGCTTGTTCCCCTCAAGATTTTCTTTTAGGGACATTTTCATTGCATTTTTATCAGGATTGTTAATATGTATAGTTAACTTGACACATTTCTTGAAATACATTCAGCTGAGAATTTCGTCAGTTCAACATGTTATTAAAGTTAGGAAGGATCCTCTTTTTAGTATAAGGGTACTTTTCTGTGCAAACAATATTTTTCGTTTTCCTGTATCTTGTTAAGTCATTTAAGTACCAAGAAATCCAATAAATAACGCATACAATCTTTTAAATTTAAGATATGATATTCCAACCCCTATGAAGGGTAATTTTTAAAGGAAAGACGTAGTATTTTTGGTCTAATTGAGTCAAATTTTTTCCTGATCGTATATAATCATCAGTTGTATTTCCTGGCAAACAATTATTGTTATTATGAAAACTGACGTTGACTAATCATTTTAATTATTTTTGAGACACTTTAATGAGGTGATCTTTTTTACATTCAACGTTTCCATCTTAACTGATAATTGTTTTGGCGGATAAATCACCATGAATCGTCAAAAATAACCCGTTGCGATTAAGTAACAGCCATCTTATTTAAGTAAATCTAATCTGATTTTTGCTAGGGTCGGTCAGGGAAATCCTCGGCAACGAATTTCTCCTTAAAATTCGTCCTTTCGTGTATACATTCAGAACAATTTGTTATCATATACCTTGATTGGGTGCTGAGATCTAACCACCAGAAGGACTGTTTGTCGCAACCTCTGACATACATTTTGCGGGTTTCTCGATAAGGTGTATCCTAAACCGAGCTGCCTTCCCGGAACATCGTACACTCTATAGGTAAAGCGCATTAAAAGGAATTAGAATCGTTGCAGTCTAGGGATAAACCATTTAAGCGTTTAGTTTGAAGAATGTACAAGAATGGCTTGTGGTCTGTCTCGAAAGTTATTTCTATTCCAGCGATGAACTCTTAAGATCTCTCGCTTGCAAAGAGCTTCTTTTTTTATTTTACCGTACCTTTGTTCTGTTGGTATCAAGGTACGGGACATGTAAGCTACAACGTTTTTTCGCTACCATACTCTTGGATAAGAGCTCCTCCGATTCAAAAACACGAGGTGTCAGCCTGGCGATTGTATTTTTACTAAGGTCGAAGTGAGCTAATGCGGGAGCCCTTATTAGACATTATTAATTTTATTCAATACTTCTTCATCAGCAGAAGACAAGATAAGCGTCACTTCGGCTTTTAAAAGAAAACGTTAAGGTTCTAGAATTTGTGATTTCTTTGGGAAATATTTCCCCGCGACTTACGACTCGCAGTCTTCTGTCGATTAGATCATGAACAATTTTGTAATTTCCACCAATCTTTTTCTTATATGCATCAGTTACAAAATTTTGTGGAACACAGCTAACGTCCGCGCCCGTGTTTCTAAAAAAATATCTTTTAACATCAAATTCTTTTATTTTTCAATCAAATTCGTCATTTCAGTCGTTGGATACATAATTTAATCCTATCGAACCTAGAAAATTATCAATTCCTACATAACACTCTACGAAATTCTCTGAACCTTCGCCGATAGAACAAACAGACTTACATCTGCAAACACAATCCAAATGATCTATCTTTTCACAGCTTCTGCAATTTGAATTATCAGCTGGACATCTCTTACCCTATGAGTGACTAGGAAGGCCACACCTGGAGCACTTATCATTGGACTGCTGCTTTGACGTATTCTTTCACGAATTCACTTCCTTTCTCCTGGACAGAGCGATTATGTTTCTGGAAGTCAATCGTGAGGTTTCCAGAATTTACAAGATATAGTAAGGTAGTAGACTCCTCTTTGTGGATGGCTTTGATCAGCTTTGCCTGAGTTTCAGCTTGGCGCGCGATGTTCGCAGCTTGATCGATCCACAGAGGGCCAAGAGACCAAGTTTTGTGGTCAAAAGTAGGCAAACACATGAAAATCTACAACAGTGATCCCAACTTTGGCATGTAGGTGTATTGCGCTTGCGCTATGACGCTTAAGAGGAACACGACGCGACAACCCGTTACCATGGCAATAATAAGCCTCGCCGTGTTCCTCTTACGCATACCTAGCGCAAGCGCAGTACCTCTACATGCCGAAGTTGGGGTCACTGATCTACAACAATGAAATTTGAGGACACCTATGTATGGCCTTCGAGGGCGTTCATTCCGAACCTGATGTCAGAATAAAAAAAAATGGCGTATCCAATATGGCGGACGAGTATTTCAAAAAATGATTGGATCTTCTTGAGACGTGGTGTTTAGGGGTTTTCAAAGGCACTGTTTCCGAACCTGGAATACAAATTTTTTTAATAATTTCTCGGATCTATTATGGAGCACAAAATCATTCAAAAATATATTTTTTCAATTCTGTACATAAAATGAAACACTTGTGTCCTGAGTTATCCTATAATAATAATATTTACCAGCGTCTACCACGAGGATATTGCAGTGCGATTATGAAAGTGTATTTAATTTTTTATGATTAATTTTGATTTTAATTTAAATTTGTTTTTAGCGTTTTTTTGTTTGAATTTTAATTATAAACATTTTGTTGTTCGAGAAGCTTTCTGTGTGAGTTCTCAACTTGGAAGTTTCGCTGTTTCCAATCAGAATAACATTTATTTACAAAATTTTCTATTTCAATTTCGGAAAATAGTAACTCAGTTTTCTAAAATTTCTAAGATGAAGGTTTCAAATTATGAAAAATTGACATGTAACAGGGATCTTTTCAATTCCCTTTTCCAAGTCAAATTTTAATTGTTCACGCAAATTTCTAGTTCGAAAATGAAAATTATAATTCTTCACGGAAATATCATGTTCCAAAATCCTTGTAAAATCATTGAAATATTTGAAATCTTTTGAAATCATTGAATTCTTTTAGAATCTGTGAAATCTTTGAAATCCTTTCAATTTTTTTTTAATTCTTTAACTCTTTTGAAATGTGTTAAAATCTTTAGAAATCTTTAAAATATTTGTGAGATTATTGAGATCTTCGTGAAATCTTTGAAATATTCTGAAATATTTTGCAATTTTTGTAAAATCATTGAATCATTACCGAAATATTTTTAATTTTTTTCGATATTTTGATATCTTCTCGATTCTTTGATATTTTTGTCAAATCTTTGAAATATATATAAAAACTTTTGATACATTTTTAAATCTGTGAAATATTTGAAATCTTGAAATTTTTCGAAATGTTGGAAATCGTTTGAAATTTTTTAAACTTTCGTGAAATCATTTAAATCTTTGTGAAATCATTTAAGTATTTAGAAATCTTTGTGGCATCCATGAAGTCTTTTGAAATATTGTGAAATATTTCTGAAATCTTTAAAAATATTTGAATTATTCAGAAATCTTTTTGTATCTTTGAGGTCTTTCTGGAATCTTTGTGAAACCTTGAAATATTTTTGGTATCCTCAAAACCCTTGTGAAATATTTGAAATTTATGTAAAATCTTTTGAAAAATATTTGAGAAATCTATCAGAATCTTCTGAAATCTTTTGAAATCTTTGATATCTTTTTGTAATTGTTTAAAATCCTTAAAATGTTTTGAAATATTTGAAATATTTTTAAAAGCATCTTGATCATTGTGAAATCTTCCAAATCTTTTAAAATCTTTGAAATTTTTTGAAATAGTTGAAATGTTTGTAAATCTTTTTATTGTTTGTAAAATCATTTAACGCTTTGTAAAATATGTCAAATATTCGTCAAACCTTTTGACAATTTTTGAAATATATTGTAATCTTAAAGACCTTTGTGAAATCTTTCTGAAATCACTTTAGTATTTGTCAAATCTTTTGAAATATTTCGGAATCTTTAAAACCTTTCTAAAAACTTTTTAAAATGACTTTAGTATTTGTGAAATCTTTTGGAAATGTCGAGGTCTTTTCGAAATCTTTAAAATCTTAAAAAACTTTCAAAATCTTTCTGAAATCTTTTTGAATATTAGAACTGTTTATAATATCTTTTGAATTTTCGAAAACTTTGTGAAATCTTTGAAATCTTTGTGAAATCATTGGATTTTTTTGGAATCTGTGAAATCTTTGTTATCTTTGCAGATTTTTGTAAATTCTTAAACTCCTTTGAAATTTTTGAAATCTTCCAAATATTTAAAAATGTCTAAAATCTTTGTAAAATCATTTTATTTATAGTGAAATCTTCAAAATCATTTGATATCTTTGAAATTTTATGAAATAGTTCAAATCTTTGGAAATCTTTTAAATGTTTGTAAAATGATGGAATGCTTTGTAGAATATGTCAAATATGCGTAAAATCTTTTGAAATTTTTTGAAGTATAATGTAATCTTGAAAACCTTTCTGAAGTCTTTTTGAAATCACTTAAGTATTTGTGAAATCTTTTGGATATGTTGAGATCTTTTCGAAATCATTAAAATCTTTAAAAACTTTGAAAACTTTGAAAATCTTTCATAAATCTTTGTGAATATTAGAACTATTAAGAAATCATTTTGAATTTTTGAGATCTTTGTGAAATCTTTGTGAAATCATTGAATTTTTCTGGAATCTGTAAAATCTTTGAAATCTTTACTATTTGTTGTAAATCCTTAAACTCCTTTGAAATTTTCTGAAATCTTTGGAAATCTTTAAGATAATTGTGAGATTATTGAAATATTCGTAAAATCTTTAAAATATTTTGAAATATTTTTTTAGTTTTCTAAAATCATTTAAACATTTCTTAAATCTTTTGAATTTTTTTCTCGATATTTTGATACCTTCTGGAAGCTTCAATCTTTCTGAAATCCTTTTAAAACCTTAAAATATTTTTAGTATCCTGAAAATCCTTATGAAATATTTTACCTTTATGTGAAATCTTGTGAAAAATGTGTGAGGTTTATCAGAATCTTCTGAATACTTTTGAAATCTTTTAAATTTGTGTGAAATCTTTGATATCTTTGTGTGATTGTTTAAAATCTTAAAAATATTTTGAAATATTTAAAAGTTTTGCAAAATCATTTTAATCATTGTGTAATCTTCAACATCTTTTGATATCTTTGAAATTTTTTGAAATAGGTGAAATCTTTGAAAATCTTTTAAATGTTTGTAAAATCATTGAACCCTTTGTAAAATATGTCAAATATTTGTCAAATCTTTTAAAACATTTTGAAATTTAATGTAATCTTTAAAACCTTTCTGAAATCTTTTTGAAATCACTCAAGTATTTGTTAAATCTTTTGAAAATTTTTGAAATATTTTGGAATCTTTAAAACCTTTCTCATAATCTTTTGAAACGATTTAAGTATTTGTGAAATCTTTTGGAAATGTTGAGGTATTTTCGAAATCTTTGAAATCTTTAAAAACTTTGAAAACTTTAAAATCTTTCTGAAATCTTTTTTAATAGTACAACTGTTTAGAAATCCTTTTAAATTTTGTAGATCTTTCGGAAATCTTTAGAATCTTTGTGAAATCTCTGAAACATTTGTAAAATGTTTTGAAACTATGAAAGATTTATAAATCTTTTGAAAGCTTCGACTTTCAATTTTTTTCAGAGATACAGCGGCAAATCTAAAAAATTCATTTTATATTAAAACCCGACTTCTGTGGCAACCCTGAATAATTCAAAAGAAAGTAATTGAATTATTTTATACAATATATTTGCCCACACTGTATGCAAATGTTTTTAGATTAGTAACTCAGCATTTATTCTTGATTTATCTTCTTTATTCGTGAAGAACAATTTCAAGCAGCTGTGTAAACAAGTGACGAATCACAAATGTATAATATTGTACAAACACTCAAACACTGTTCAAATACATTTAATTAAGTATATAAATCTGCAAATCCTGGAATTGCCAGGAAATTCTGATTTACCTGGAAAAATCTGGAAATGTCAGGAAATTATTTCCAGAGAGTTTGTGGAAAATTGATCTTTTCAATAAAAAATTCTAATCTTGCAAAAAATTCGGCTTTTTTAGTTAAAAAATGAATCCTTTAGAATAAATCACCATTTAATTTTGGGTTAAAAATTCATATTTTTAATTTACAAATAAACCATTCTAATTGAGGATTCATAATTTAAGTTATAATTCATCACTTTCCAAAAAATTCTCATTTTTAAGTTGAAACTTTAATTCTTTGGTTGATTATTGTTTTTTTTTTTAAAATTATTCAAGATTCAATGTTGAAAATGTTACAAGATATAAAAGCTGACTTTTCAATATTAATGGTTAGCTTTGCATAGCAATAAAAGTTTAATTAATGTTGTGGAACGGAGTCGTCTACTCTTGATGCTTGAAAATTTCTTGTGATTGGATGATCCTTGGTTAAAGGAGATTCCTTATTTTCTTCTTTGGTCGTTATTTTAACTTCTTCGCTATTGCAAAGACATCACCAGTGAACGTTGATAATTCAGATTGTCGTCTGTTCACCAAGGGCTGAAAAACATTATATCTTCCTCTCACTTGAATTGATGTTTCTCCAGGGAAAGTGTATCTTCGAATTTCAAAGCGCCGGCTCGGATTCGCGCGGGGAAGAAGTCGAATAGATCTAAGCTGTTCAGTTGTAAGTCCACGCAGGCGAAAAGAAGAAGGGTTGGCATGAGAAGACCCGGACATGGCACGCAGAGAAGACTCGGCAGGAAGAGAAGACCTGACAGGAGAAACTGGAGAATAAGGTCTGGCAGGAGAAAACTTTCCAGGAAATTTGGAAGGTCTGTCGCGAGGAACACCAGCAATGCGGAAACCATCAGGTAAACACTCGAAATTCAAACCGAATTCCGCAAGGCGAAACAGAGAATTCAATTTGTAAAGATGCTTTAAAAACATAAACGCATCAAGAATTCCTGCGTCGTTTATTTGAATGACATGTTCATTTCTCAACATTGCTACGATCCAGGTCACTGATCAATCTCTCTAGCGATCACCACAGGTAAAGAGCTTCACAAAGTCAGCATGTAAAGCTCTAAACTCGATCCTGTTTGTATCCAAAGTATTTTATTGCAGGCGTCATTCACTCCACTGACTGTGTTTATATGGCTTCTTTTTTCCTGGCTATTTCGCATTCTGGCTAACTCTGTACTTCTACTTTCTTTTATACTGATCAACGCCGATTTATAAAACATTTTTGGCTTCCTTCTAAATCGATTTGTATTTTCTTCTCTTCTTCTGTTTGTACTTTATCTTTACTTTCCTCTTTCTGTCTCTGTAATAATTCTTAAGTATGATTCTCTCCTCATCGCTAAGGTCGGTGATGTTCAAATTTAATAGATAAGCTTGTTTCTTTCCGTAGGTTGCTGTGCAGATTTTATTACCCCACCACGCATCATTAGACACTTTTCCTACAACTGCAGTACCACACACTTCGGTCCACTTCTGACAATAATATCCTGGAATATAGTCCATGTACCCTCTATATCTTTATTGCATATTAGCGCCTTCCAAGTTGCCTTATCTATGTGTTCGTACATCCAGATCTAAAAGTTTATTCCCACTTCCGGTTTCTGCAATTTCTCGATTTTGATTCGCGTTTGTTTTGTGTTTTTGGTTCTCTTTCTTCTCCATCCTTTGTGGAAACCTTGAATTCTTTGAAATGCTGGGAATCTCTTCAATCTTTTAAATCTTTGCGAAAAGTTTTGAAATCCGTAAAATCTTAGAAATTGTTATATCTTTGAAATTTTTTGGAATTTCTTTTAAGCTTTGAAAATTTTTTAATTCCCTGTAAAATTATTGATGTCAATATGAAATTTCTTAAACCTCTATGAAAATATTGAAATATGTTAAAATAATTTGAAATATTTAAGATCTGTGTGAAATCTTTTAAACCTATATAAAATCTTTCGAAATCTGTGTAAAACTATTGAAATGTTTTGATATCTTTTGCGAAATCTTCGAAATCTTCTGCAACATTTTGAAATTTTTACAATTTTTGTGATATCATTGAAATATTTTGAAATCTCCGAAATTCCTTGAAAACTTTGTGAAATCATTGAAACTTTTTTTAAATCTATTACATTTTTCGAAAATTTTTTCAAATTTTTTTATGTTTTTCAGACTCTTTAAAACTTTTGTGAAACTTTTAAAATATTTGTAAAATCTTTCGAAATATTTGAAATATTTTGAAATATTCTGAACGCTTTTGAAATCTTTGCGAAATCTTTTAAGATTTTTTGAAATCTTTAGAAATCTTTGAACATCTTTCTGAGATCATCGGAAAAAATTTTGAAATCTTTGAAAAATTGTGAAATATTTTGTAATTTCTGTGAAATCTTTGAAATATTGTAAAATATTTTGGAAAATTTAAAATCTTTGGCAAATCCTTTAAATCTATGTGAAATCTTTTGCAATATTTGGAAATCTTCGAAAATTTTTGAAAACGATGATAAATTAAACATTTTTTTAAACATATTCTAATATCTTTTGGAATCTTTGAAACTTTTGTAAAATCTTTTAAATCTATGTAAAATCTTTTGAAATCTTTGGAAATGTTTGAAATCCTTGTCTGCGATCGGTAGAATGTTTTGAAATTGAATTTAATTCACAAGATTTTTTTGGAAAATCAGACCTGAGCTATTTTGAAAAATAGACCTGGAAACCTGAAAATGTTATGTATTGTTAAAAACAGACTACCGTAGAAACCCTGATCAATTTTGTTTTAATTGTCCCGGAAATCCGAAAAAACATATAACACCTAGAAAACTTGAAAACCGAAAGATATCAGGGATTTTTTTTCGAAACTGTTCTCGATTTTTTTTTTTAAATTGTGACGTAAAAAATTATTAACAATGTCTTTTTATTTGTAAAAGTAGCTTTATTTTACTAGGTTGAACTGTTTAATTGAAAATTCGTTTTGTTTTTGATAGACAATCAATTTTTCAATTGTAAATGTAACAATTCTATTTTTTATTGAAAATTTCTCTTTCTTAGTTGAAAATGCAACTGTTTGGTTGAGAATTCACATTTTTTCGATAATTCGTCCTTTTTGGTGGAAATGAATTCTTCTTGGTTGAAAAGTCACCTTGCTAGTTGCCACAATTCCAGTTATAGATCCACCATTTTAGTTGAAAATTCACCATTTTGGTTTAAATTTCAACTAGTCCAGTTGAAGATTCATCATTTTGTTAAAAATTTATCTTTCTTAGTGGTAGCGCTCGTGTTGCTTTTCTAGCAAATCTAAATCATTGGTTTTACTGCAAATGTTTTTAAATAAAAGTTGAAATACAAGGATTTAAAAAAATCAAAAAATACAAGTGCTGAAAAGTTGTTATGCGTTATTACAAATAAAAATCCCTGAAAAACCAAAAAAGATTCTTCAGTCAAAAAGAACAAATTTTTTAGACAAATTATAATTTGAAGCGGAAAATAATTTTCAATACAAAATAACAATTTTGAAAAGCTATTTATTCTTTTGAATTCTTTGTTATATATATATTTTTTTTTATTTCTTGAGAAAATTGAAAAATATTATTGAATATATCAGATATGTCGAATGAGTAGCTAGAAAATTTATAAGCAATTTTTATTTTATTTTACATGATTTCACAAATTCACAAAATCATCAAAGCATGAAAATGATCTTTTGCAATAAAACCTAAATCATTTAAAATCTGTTTAAAAATATTATTGTCATATTGTTGATATTGTTATATCGTTAATCTTAATTCGTTAAGTTAATATTTTGGGTGGAATAAAGAAATAAATTTTAATCTGATATCATTTTATTCTGATCATAAAAGTTTCTATGTTAAAAATGTTACAAGATTAAAATGCTGGTCTGTGAATATTAATGATTAGGAAAAACGAAAAATTGCTCACGGAAAAATCAGGTAAATGTCAGGCAATTTTTAAAATGAAGTTTTGCGGCCAACTTATTATTTCAGTTTTGCATTATGTGAAAAAATTATTTAATGTAGTGTACGAGAGTCGTCTACCCTTACTACTTGAAAATTCTTTGAGATTGGTTGTTTTTTGCCTAAGGGACATTCCTCGATTTCTCCTGTAGTCATTCTTTTAATCTCGCCGCTGTACATGTTTATTTTTACCCGTTCTTGACTGCCATGTCTTACTATATATATTCCACGAAGAGTGGTTTTATTTCGCTCTAATATAGCAAATACTTCACCAATGGGCGTTGATAATACAGATTGTTCTCCGGTTGGCATGGCCTCAGGGACATTTTTTGTTTTTCTAACATTAATTAGTATATCGCGAGGAAAAGTGTATCTTTCAATTCCGAATCGCCGGTTGGGATTCTTGTGCGGAATAAGTCGAACAGACCTAAGTCCATCAAGTGAAAGTCCAGCTAGGCGCAAAGAATAACTGGCAGGAGGAGACACGGACCTGGCACGAAGAGAAGACTCGGCAGGAGGAGAAGACCTGACAGGAGAAGGCGGACAATGTGGTCTGGCAGGAGAAGACCTTTGAGGAGATGTTGAAGAGCTGCCAGGAGGAACACCGGAAATGGGGTCACCATTAGGTAAGCACTCGAAATGCAAACCTAACTCTGCAAAACGAAAGAGAGGATTACATCTTTTTTGAGTTGGTATTTTGTGAACCGCTGTATGCATATTGTGAGGCAAGACCGTAGAAATAAGGAAAGGTTTCCCTGGAAAGCTTTCGGGATTAAAAAGGACTAGACTGTTAGAGGAATTTCGCTCGCTAAAGATTTTTTCGGGGAAAGGATGGAAAATGCACCCGCTTCCAGTGAATTTCCCCAGTTGTACTTATGCAAAATTTGAACTATATGTATTATTCTATTATATTCACCAATACAATCAAAGATGAGTGCCAAGGTGAAGACCAAAGTCAAAAAGCCCCTCATGCTTTCCAAGTGGATGATAAACTGCTTAATGTATTAAATCGACAATTTGATTAGCAGTGAAAAAATAAATATTCTCGTGCTTTATCATAAAATACATAATATAACTTATAGTCGCTATCTCATAGAGTCAGTTTTAAGAAAAACAAATAACTTACTAAATTCGCTAGATCTGATATTACAATTTATATACATTACCATGGAAAATTATTTACACGGCTAGCACGAGAGGTACTAAATATTACTGATAACTTTGAAATATGATAAATTCTTTGGAAATATACCTACATATCTAAAAATTGATGGTTAGAAAACTTACGAAATTCCACGTCGACTGAGCCTGAAATTTACAGGACATAATCTTTAAAATCTTAATTCCTAAGTATGTTTGATAGGGTACCAAATAACCCCATAAGTGAAAAAATGGGTTTTGTGAATTTTTGGCGCTAATAATGATTTTTTTGTAGTTCTTGAAATGAAAATAGTTTTTAATAAATGAATTGTTAATAATATTCTCTTACAATAATTCTAGAAAATTGCAGCTTTTCCCAACGTTTTCCACTTTTTCCCAATTTTCAATTAATGTGACTTAAATAATTATTCAAAGTTAAATAGATAAATGATTGATAGTTGCGGTTTCTCTTGAAACGCTGAACTTTTTACCCACTTCTTACTTAGTGAAGTAATAAATAATGCAGTTTAACAAACATTTTTTCACTTATGGGGGTTTTTGGACCCTATAAAACAAACTTGCGGGGGCAATATTTAAAAAGTAATATTTTATTCATATTCTATGTCTATTTTGTAAGACAACTGCTGAGTTTTAACTCGATCCAGCTAATATTGAGGATTCTGAATGAAATGTACAAAAACGTATTTTTTTCTTATGGAAAATTTTTTGAATCTTCCGAAATATTTGAAATCTTATAAATCTTTTTAAAATCTGTGAAATATTTGCAAAAATTTAAAATCTTTGAAGTCTTTTGAAATTAATGAAACCATTGTGAAATCATTGGAATCTTTATGGAATATTTTTTAATCTTTGGAATCTTTTGAAATCTTCTAAAATTTGTTTAAATCTTTGGAATCTGCAAAACCTTTTTGCAAAACTTGAAATCATTCAAATCTTTTGAAATTTCTGTAAATCTTTGGAAATCTTCAAAATTTTAGTGAATTAATTAAAACCTTTATGAAGTCTTTGAAATGTTTTTATATATTTCTATATTTCTTAGAATCTTTTAAATATTTTTAAGATCTTTAAAATATTTGTGAAATCATTAAAATCTTGGAATTATTTAAAAGTGTTTAAAAACTTAGTGAAATCATTAAAATCTTCGTGGCATTTTTGGAAATCTTTTGAAATCTTTGAAAATTTTGTGACTTTATTGAAACCTTTATCATTAGTTTGATATATTTCTTAATATATTCGTATACCTTGGAATCTTTGAAATATTTGAAATATTTGTGAAATATTTTGAAAACTTTGCAAATGTTTTCAGATTAATAATCAGTGTTCCAACCAATTTAGTTATTAATTTCACCTGTGCACCTAATAATAATAGAACATACATTTATAATATATATAATGATAAGATTTAATAACATCTTTGTTTTTTGTTCCAATAAAAATCTGAAAATATCAGGGAAGTTTTTAGAGAGCATGCTTGAATTTTCGAAAGTTGTAATCTGAAATTAATTAGCAATTTTTTTATTTGCAAAAGCAGCTTTAAATTACAATAGTTTTTTCTTTTTTTTAATATTTGGTTAAAAAGTCATCTTTCTTGGTTGAATTGTAGATAGAAATTTTAATCTGGTGTCGTCTTGCGGCTACATTACTATCGTGAATCGCGAGGGCTAGTCTATCTTCGAATTTCAAATCTCCGGGACGGTTTCTTGCGGGGAACAAGCCGAACTGACCTAAGTTATTAAATTTTAAATCCACGTAAGCGAGAAGAAAAATGACAGGCAGGAGAAGACCTGGACCTGGCACGAAGAGAATATGATCTGACAGGGGAAGACCTATCAGGAAATTTCGAAGGTCTGCCACGAGGAACGCCTGGAATAAGGGCGCTATCAGGTAAGCAAGCGAAATGCAAACTTAACTCTGGAAGAAGAAACATTGAAACATGCCTGAGATATTTTCTAATTTAAATTTTTTTTTCAATATTCTGATATTTTTTGGAATCTTTGAAATCTTCTCAAATCTTTTAAAATATTTGAACTGTTTGAAAAAAATTTTGAATCCATGAGGTCTTTGTAAAATCTTTCTAGTGTTTGTGACATTTTCTTAAATCTTCGAAATATTTTGAAATCTTTGAAGTCTCTGGAATCTTTGATATCTTTGTAAAATCTCTTAAATATTTGTAGAATCTTTTGAAAGTTTTCAAATATTTTAAGATCTTTTGGAAGCTTTGAAATCTCTGTAAATTTCTTAAGATATTTGTGTAATTGTTGATACCTTCATGAAATCTTCTAAAATCATTGAAATCTTTTAAAATGTTGAAATCTTGTTGAAAAGCCATTCACATTTGCATGAATTAATAATTGAACCTAAAAGAAATTTTTTATGTATGAGTGGTTGACCAGTAAAGTTTTTTTATGTTTAAATTGATTCAATAGATTGTTTCGGAAAAGTAGATCTGCAATTTTTTTTAAGTAGAGCTTACAACCTAAAAAAGTCATATAATATTAAAACCAGAAAAAAATTCAAACAGTGTGCCGAATTATAGTTAACACAAAAATAGTGATTATAAATAAAATTATGTTATAAACTATAATATAATATAACGTAATAAATAAATCAAATATAATAAAAATATAACATAATAGAAAATAATATAACATACAATTATAATATGTAAAAAATTACAAGATCTGGTAACATCTTTCTTCTTTATTCATCTACGAAGTTATAACTACATATTTTGTATTTAAAATTAAAAAGTATAATATTGAAGCATGTTAACTAGGGCTTAGCGTAATAAAAAAATTTTCAAAAAATAAAAGTCCTCTTGTTTTCCTTTTTACATTGAAAGCAACTATGCAAAATTGCGTCCTAGTCAAGAAAATATTTTCTGATCAATTTCATTTTGGCTTGAAAATTTAATTATTATATCAAAATTTAATTATATTCTTGATTATAAAAGTATTTTGTTTAAAAATCGTCTTCATTTAGTTAAAATACACAAATAAATATTAATCGGATATTGGTTCATTGAAAGTACACAAGATTCGATAAAAGGATTTTACAAGGTTAAAAAGCTGGTTTTTGAATAGTACTGGTTAGGAAAACAAAAAACAGGGAATTTTAAATATAACGTTTTTCGGTCACAATAATATTTTAGCTTAAAATAAAAAAATGTAATTAATGTAATGGGAGACCCTCGTCTACTATTATCGTTTGAAAATTCCTCAAGATTGAATATTTCTTCGTTAAGGCAGCTTCCTCGTTTTCTTCTTGGGTCATGACTTCAACTTTGCCGCTATCCATGTTTATTTTGACCCGTTTTCGAGTGCCATTTATGACTGAATAGATTCCCCGAAGAACTGTATTATTTCCCTCTACTATTGCAAATACGTCACCAGTGGACGTTGATAATACAGATTGTTTTTCGGTTGGCATTGGTACATAGGCATTGTATTTTTCTTTCATTTGAATTCGAGCTTCGCGAGGAAAAGTGTGTCTTCGAATTTCAAATCGCCGGCTCGGATTATTGTGGGGAATGAGCCGAACTGATCTCAGTTGTTCAATTGTGAGCCCTCCTAGGCGGAACGAAGGACGAATGGCAGGAGGAGACCTGGACCTGGCACGGAGAGAAGATTCGGCAGGAGGAGAGGACCTGTCCGGAGAAACGAGAGAAGGGATTCTGGCAGGAGAAGACCTTTCAGGTGATTTTGAAGGTCTGCCACGAGGAACCCCGGAAATAGGGGCACCATTAGGTAAGCACTCGAAATGAAAACTTAACTCTGCAAGAAGGAACAGAGGATTCAAGTAAGAAAAAGCTTTAAAAACATGAACTCAAGGAAAGTCAATTTGCGCAAGACAATTGCACACAAAAAATGAAGAAAGGAGAAGTATTTTTTCGTAAATTTTTAAATGAAAGTAAGCCTACTGCCGTATTTTGAGTTAACAATTAATCTTTTTAGTTTAAAAGTGTATTATTTTAGTTGAGAATTTAATCGTTTTGTTAAGAATAAAACTATTTCGGCAGAAGATTCAACAATTTGTTTGACATTTTTTTCTTTCTTGTTAAAAATCTTTGCTGTTTGACAATTAAATTATATTCTTGAAAAATAGTCTCTTCGATTTAAAAATTCATCCCTTTGTAGAAATTTAATCTCTATTGCTGAAACATGCTACACAAAACTAATTGATTAATTAATTAATGCAATGAAATTCCATCTTTTTTGTGAAAAATTAATTTTGTTGATTTGAAATGTTTTTAAATAATTAAGAATAGATCAAGTGAGGAGTTTTAAACTTTTCACACAATAACAACTTCATTTTTTTAATTTTTTAATATTACAACAAAAACTACAAATCAACAAATCACGCTTTTCATTCAACAGACAATTCACTCTTATTCTAACAGATTGAATTTAATTTGTTTTCTTTTTGAATTCCATTATTTTAACAGACATTATGGATTTTCCTGGAATAAATAGCAACTAAATTTGTAATTTCAGACAAACTCAACTGAAGTCCGAAAGACAATAGCAATTAGATTAGAATGTAGATCAAATCCCACAAATTTTAATTTGCGTATAGTTTAAAAAATGTACATGACATTATTAATATATATTATATTATGATGTTCACCAATAGAATTGAGGATAACCGTCAAGGATAGGACGAGCGAATAAAAAATGCTCATCTTTTCTTTTCAACAATTGACCACTTAACAATTTAACAAAAGAATATTCTAGTTCTGCTCAAGACTCTATTTATAGTACATCTGATATTCGTTATCGCAGAGATTAGAGGCGTCAACCTTGTCCGCCACAAATATTTACATTTCATTTGATTCATGTGCAAGACAAAAAGGAATAATTACTGAATTCGTTAAAACTGATATCAAAATTCATATTTTATAATTTTTTTCATCTTGTTAATTCATAATGCTTCCCCTAAGGGTTCACATGACCTCCGTAAGCTACTTACAGACCTTCACGCTTCTAATCTAGACGACTTCCGTTTCATTTTTCCTTCACTTTCACTTATCTTCTATCTCATTCTCATTTTTCATTTTGCCTTTTTTCCACTTCCATTCTTTCTTAGTCGCCCCTCTAGCCCCCTCCAACTCCTTCATATATTCCTCACCCATTCCATCCTCCCCTAAAATCCTTACCACACTCTCTTGCCAGCTTCCCTTATCTTTTATTCCTCTCCTACATCCTTCCTATACATGCTCCCATGTTTCCTTCTCCCATTCACATATTCTGCACTTTCTCTTCTCTTCCTTTTCACAATACATCTCCTCCCTTACCTGGTTTCTCAATTTTGCTATTCTGGTCCATCTTTACATTAATTGTCTTTCCTAGTCCTTTAACTCCAATTCTTCATAGCTTACTCCATTCCCATCTCCTATATCTCTAGAACTGAAAAAACTCCGTCCTTTCTTCACCCCATCTTCTTAGTTCACCTGCTCTCACTCTCCTTTCTTCTACCTCCTTCAAACACTCTTCGCTCATTCTCCTCCCTTTCCCTCCCTTAACTGCGTCTCAAATTGCCATGCCCCCTTACGCGCTCCAGTACTTAATTTATCCCATTACCTCCATAACCTAATACCGGCCATACTAGCTTATCAAATAACCACATACTCCGTCTTCAATCTTTCTTGAACCTTCTTTTTCCTATTTCCCATGTCTGTTTCATTATCCCTGTCGTTTTTTATCCTTTCTCTTACATGAGCTCTATGATCGCCATTCATTTACAAGGTATATCCCAAATTATCTATTTCACCTGACCAACTCTAGGTAAATTTCGAAAAATAAAAGTCCTCTTTTTTCCTTGTTATGCAGCTGAAAATTCCTGTACAGAAACCTCGGAGGAACCTGGACACATTGCTGGACACGATCCTGCACAATTAACTGCACAGGTAATCTTGACGGTTCATGTGCAGGAATTTGGCGAAGGAAACTGTACATGATCCTGAAATGGAACCTACACTGACAAAGGAACCTTTGAATGACCGAGTATAGGTTCCTGTATAGGTTCCTTTGCGAAGTAAATTGGGGCGCGGGTTCATGTACAGAAACAAATATGGGATGCTTACAGCTATAAAGTTGCTTTCCTGTCATTCCCTTGAAGATCGAACTTACTATCGAGAGAGCCAAGCCACTAGCGAACCCTCGCGGATCAGTTCCTATGCAGGTTCATGTATTGGATTCTGAAATGGTTCCTGTACATGAACCCGCGTCTAAAATCACTCTGTGAAGGAACATGTATAGGATCATTCAAAGGTTAGATTACAGGAACCGTCAAGATTACATGTACAGGTATGTGTGCATGTTCGTGTCCCGGAAAATTTCTAGGATCCCCCGTGGGTCCTATAAAAGAATTTCCAGCTGGGTACACTAAAGGAAACTGTAAAATTGAGTTCCGATCAAAAATGTAATTGCTGATCAATTTGGTTTGAATTGCCTGGAAATTCGGAAAACCTCATCTTTCCCTCGATTAACTTCAACACTGTTCATTCTCTTAAAAAAATGTTCAGATGAAAGATAAAGATTTTTATGAAATACATATTCCTTCCTATTAATTTTCTTATGGAACAGACTCACCTAATGAGTCCACTCACTTGCAAAATTTCTTCTCTTTGGTTAAAAGTTAATTTTCCCCACTAAAAAGTTTAATCATTCAATTGTTAATCTAAAACTTATTTTCTTATCAGAAAAACTATTTCAATTGAAAATTCATAATTATTGTTAATAATTCATCACTTCACTTGAAAAAATAAATATTTTGTTGAAAATTCAACCACGTACGTTACAAATTTAAGTGTTTATTTTAAAATTTCACTTTTTGATGGAAATTTAATGACTTTGTTTTAATTAAAATTTTTTTTTTAAATTCATATTTTTTGGTTCGAATTCAGATATAAATTGTAATCCGATATCGTTTTATTCCGAATATAAAAAATTCGTCTATCATTACTTTTTCGAAATTCTTTGAAATTGGATAATCCTTGGTTAAGGGAGATCCCTTTCTTTCTTCTCCAGTCATCATTTTAACCCCGCCGCTGTCCATGTTTACTTTTAATCGTTTTTGAAAGCCATTCATCATTACATACATTCCACAAAGAACTGTATTATTTTCCTCTACTAGTGTTAAGACGTCATCAGTGGACGTTGATAATACAGATTGTCACCGGATTGACATGGGCACAAGATCACCATTTTTTCCTCTCACTTGAATTTTCGCAACGCGAGGGAAAGCGTATATACGAATTTTAAATCGCCGGGTCGGATTCTTGAGGAGAATAAGGTCTGACAGGAGAAGATCTTTCAGGAGATTTAGATGGTCTGTCCCGAGGAACGCCAGGAATAAGGGTGCCATTAGATAAGCAATCGAAATGTGAACTTAACTCTGCAAACCTAACTGAAAGGGAAGTATTTTTTCGTGAATCAGTTTTAAAAAAAAGGTAAATTCAAAATGTCAACTTGTGTAACAGAATTTCACAAAAATACTTCGGGTGAGAAAAATATTTTCATAAGGCAGTGTAATCTGCTACAAGTCATTGGAATACAATCGGATCTTCTCTGTCTCTGTCTCTGTGTTGACGTAAGAATTGTTGAAACTGTGTTTTTTGTAGGAAATTAATCTAATATTTATCAAAGTAAGTGATTTTCTGTTCAATGCGTTCTTCGTATGTCTGGTTATGAAATAGCATAATGCATCATGCATTAAGCGCTGTACAAAAGTGCGTGCTTGCCACTTTGAGTGTTGTGCTAGTTGTTTTAGTTATTGTTGAAGCAAACGGGAGACAGAGGTGATTCAGTATCCGGACCGATTATTCAAAAGAAAGCTCTCATTTTACACTGTAGAAATACAATTTTTTAAATATTTTTTACTACGCAGGGAAATGCATTGGAAATTGTTCATACGCCTATGACTGTCAACGTTCATAGATCCCGGATTCGAGCCGACCGTCAGTGCCAAAACAGGACTATATCCCCTAAACTATATCGCCAAAAAGGCGCAAATCGGATTTATAGCATCTACTAGACACGATTGGATGGCTTCAACATTTTGACGATACAGCTTGATATTCTTACCAGTAGCTAGCCTATGTCGCCATCTCTTGGCGTTATTGTTTGATTCCGACTATTTACTATTCATCCCTCCCTTAGACGAAAGCGTGAAGCGATTTTTTTCTACTCGTCTGAAACTTGATGTACGGGAGTTTTTAGAATCGCTTATTACGATTCTGACGCTAGAATTGCAAAACATAAAACGGTAGTTCCAGTATGGTGACTATTGGAAGGCAGAATCACCGACTTTGCTCCTTTGGTATCTAGTTTACTTAGCTGACTCGGAGGAAATGTCTTTTGACTTGAGCATCGCCCGGGAAATAAGCCTGGGCGAAACCTTTCTCCGCTTCTGTTCCTGCCTCTCATCTTAATAACGTTGGGATCCATGGAGCGAAGTTCAGGCACCAAGATCGCATCCATACACTTACTGGCTATGTATGGTCTTGGTGCTTATTTCGCGCGACCCCTTATATATGGAGCCAGATACTGACAAACCACTAATCCTACCCCGGTATAACCATGGTGCTTGGATTAGGGCTATACCAGTGTTAATAATTCATTTGATATTATTGTTGCTCTTTTGATTGACCTTCGGGTTTCATTGATTATAGCATGATCTCTGCCGAGTGCTTATTCTCCTGAAAGTTTTCCCTCCGTTTTTGATTTTCTCGTACTACCTTGTCGTGGTGTGGGAACTCAGGTATTAGCGTAAGAATGCTTTGGTGGAGCAGGCTCGGACCCTTTTGTTGCTCTGCTCAGTTTCTATCAAGGTGTAGGCTAGTATGGCCATGTTTCGGTAGATGCGACGTTCAGTAATCAATTGTGCGTCTTCGAGCGAACTCAGGTATTCAAGTCCGTGAATTAAAATCAGTGGCTCTTTAACTCCCAATTAACTGTTCAGTGATTTCCCGACTCGATCGTCTTCTGGTGTTGTGGGAAGTGACGAGTCGGATGACGTATCACCTCCGGTCGCGTCGAGATCGATCGTTCGGTGAAGATCGTGGTTGTAGCGAGTGCTGCATTGGATATGCTCGGGGACTCTCATCCCGGACTAATTCGATAACAGGTATTTTGCGGTTAATAATAACTGTGAGAAATTGTCTTGTTCATTTTCGTTGACTTTAACATGACTAAACATGATTCCTTCGCTATCCCACGCCAGTGCGTCATTAATTTATAACAACCAGTTTGCACCAATGACATGCGCCTGGTTAGAACCGCCAAACTGCATTTGCCGTGGTGCAAATTAACCTGCATCATGGACATCCCGGTATCAGCCATTGATAGCATCCATGGCCCCCTGTGAGGTGCCTTAGCTGTTGATTGCAAGCCGCGCTATGTAGGTTGGGAACATAAAGTATAGTTTTTTGAAGGTGAATTTTGTGACTATTTTTAATTAAAAAATGTATTGGCTGTTTGACATGAAGTAACTTCTAAAGTGTTTCATAAAAAGTAATAGGGGTGGGTTTTGGGGGTTGTTGAAAAAGCAAAAATGTAGGAATTTTTATCTCTTCAACAATTGCGGAATGTCTGCAGCAACTGCTACTTTCAAACTTAACTCTCACAGAAAAAGAATGAAACAATTGCAAAAAAGTTCTAAAGTTTCAGGCTTGACAAACATTTTCCAATTTTAAATATTATTAATATGAATAATGATTGATAAAACTATAGTTTAATAGCGCTGCCCCAATTTTCTAGATTGCATTTTACAATTGGGAACAGCTTGTAGTTTGAATTTTAATGCAACAACACGTTACACCTGCACGGAACTTTGTTGATCTGTGGTTTCTAAACAAAGGACCGCACAACATTCTTGTATTTGAATCGTTGTCTTTTTTTATTTATCCACCATTAGCCGTTGTTCCACAGGTGGTGGTACAGCCTGTATAACATTTATTTATAATATATACAAAATTATGATATTTGTTAACATCTTTCTTCTTTATTCATCTACGAAATTATAACTACATATTTTGTATTCAAAATTGAAAAGTATAATATTAAAGCATGTAGAATAGGGCTGAGCGTAAAAAACCAATTTCATAAAATAAAAGTACTCTTGTTTTTCTTTTTACATTGTAAGCAACTATAAAAAATTGCATCCCAATCAAAAAAATAATTTCTGATCAATTTGGAAAACAGTCGCCTTCTATTATTGTTTGAAAATTCCTCGAGATTGGAGACTCCTTCGTCAAGGGAGATTCCTCGTTTTCTTGTGGGGTCATCACTTCAACTTCGCCGCTGTCCATATTTATTTTCACCCGTTTTCGAGCGCCATTCATGCTTGCATATATTCCACGAAGAAACGTATTATTTTTCTCCAGTATTGCAAAGACATCACCAGTGGACGTTGATAATACAGATTGTTTTCCAGTTGGCATGGGCACAAAGACATTATATTTTCCTTTCACTTGAATTGGGGCTTCACGAGTGAAAGTGTATCTTCGAATTTCAAATCGACGGGTCGGATTCTTGTGAGGAATAAGCCGAACAAATTTAAGTTGTTTAATTGTAAGTCCACCTAGGCGGGATGAAGCACGCATGGCAGGAGGAGACCTGGTCCTGCCACGATTAGAAGACTCGGCTGGAGGAGCAGACCTTTTCGGAGAATCCAAAAAATGGGTTCTGGCAGGAGAAGACCTTTCAGGAGCTATTGGAGGTCTGTTACGAGGAACACTGGTAATGGGGTCACCATTCGGTAGACACTCGAAATTCAAACTTATCTCTGCAAGAAGAAACAGAGGATTCCATTTAGGAAAAAGCTTTACAAACATTAACTCGAGGAAACTCAACTTGCGTGAGACAATTTCACAAAAAAATTCAGACTGGATACGTATTTTTCCGTAAATTTTCAAATGAGAGAAAGAGTTTTCCAAAATTAGAGTAATCGGCTCACCAGAGACTGGAAACTAATTGATTAATTAATTAATGCAATTGAATTTGATAGTTTTTTATTGAGAATTTATCTTCATTTCCAAAAATGCAACTAATTAGTTGAAAGTTGAACTACTTTTGTCAAAAAAATAATTTTTTTGTTTAAAGATGTTTTTATACAGTTAAGAAAAGATCAAGAAATAAGTTTTGAACTCGTCAGACAAGAAGAGCTTCATTTTTTAAATTTTGTAATATCAATAAAAAATCTGCAAAGCAACAAATTACGTTTTTTCTTCAACAGAAAATTGACTCTTAGTCCAACAAATTGAATTGAATTTTTTTCTTTTGGAATTGCATTCTTTTAACACACACATTATTGTTTTTCCTAGAAAATAGCGTATAGCTTAAGAAATTTACATGAAATTATATGTATATATATATATATATTATATTATTATATTCACCAATAAAATTGAGGATAACCGCCAGCGATAGCACGAGCGAAAGAAAAATCCTCATCTTTTCTATTCAACTATTAACTAATAAACAATTTAACAAATGAATATTCTAGTTTTGCTTAAGATTCTATTTGTAGTATATCTGATGTTCGTTATCTCAGGGATTAGAGTCGTCAACCTTGTCCTCCTCAGATATTTACATTTCACTTGATTTATTTTCAATAAAAAAGGAATAATTACTGAATTCGTTAAACCTGATATAAAAATTTTTATGATCTTTGAGTGTGGAAATATAATTATCATTCTCAATTTAAACAGAGATTTGTTAAAAATGTTACTATTCTTAATAAGAATTAATATTATGTTTCAAAATTCTCGTTTTTTTGTGAAAAACGCACTTTTTACGTCAGGATTATATTTACTTACAAAATTTTATATTTTCATTCAGATATATAGTAATTCACTGTTTCCAAAATTTCGAGAATTGTAATTGTTTTGAAAAACCTTTTGTGCCAAGTAAGAATTATGATTCTTTCAGAAATCCCCTGCTCCAACTCAGAATCTTTTAAAATCCGCAAAAATTTACTGAATATAATTGAAATCTTTATGGAATATTTTTTAATCTTTGAAGTCTTTTAAAATCTTATATTTGCTTAAAACTTTTAAATCTTTGGAATCCTTAAAATCTTTTTGAAAAACATGAAATCTTTTGTAATTTTTTGAAATCTTGTAACGGGGTGGCTAGCCACCCGTTACGGATCCTCTCACAGTTTTTACGAATTGTAAAATATTTAATGTCAGACCGCGATAACTCCCATGGCTGACTCGAGCTCAAATTAGAAAATAGTTAAGTGACGAGATTTATTGAATTTAAAGTGTGCTGAATGAGAGTAAATTTAATTTCCTTGTTTTGTGTCAGGAGAGCGAACTGAGAAAGAGTATATAAGTGTTATAATTTTGATAGAATCAACATTTCCCATTTCACAACTAATTGGGTTAAATTAGGTACCTGGAGTTATAAGATGCGGAAGACTTGACTTTCCACATCAATTTTGAGAATCCCAGAGTCCGTTCAATTTGGAAAATCCTGCAGGAAAAATACCACCCCCACGCACTATGCCACACACACGCCGCTATACTTGGACAAGCTGACCACACACACAAACTGCAACGTTAGCCTATCAGCGATCACAGGGCCAATCCGGATATTCAATAATCGGCTCAAAAATATTCCAAAGTAGGAGGATTTTTAGTCGCGAAGTATCAACCCATGCCAAACATGGTATCTGTCACAAAGTACAGTTGCATCCATCTTATGCCAGCCAGCATTCCACTTACCGGAAGGGTCCAAATTCCATCGACCTGAGTCCCAGAAATTAAGCTTGGAAGGACTGTGATTGTGGCGGGAGCAGGGAAGAAAATTACGTTGGCAAAAAAATTTTTCATGGACAGAGTCTACTTTTCGGCTGGATTGGCGTACAAAAAGAGAAGGACTCTGGGTTTACGGGGTTTGACCTAGGCGTTACCACTCTTTCTGTCCTTCCTCTGAATGGTTAATGTTTTTCGAGGTTAGTTGTGCTTTCTTTTATGTTCTTGCTCGTATGGTGTAGCATTATTCCACTTTTCAAATTATTTATCTTTAACAAGTATTCACTTTTAATCTACTTTAAAAGGTTTGATTCTAAATTTAACTGTATCGCTAAATCTTAGTCATAGAAACATGTCTACAACCGTTGATTTTTCGACGAACTTAATTTTCTCCGTTCAGGAAATTGGTCCCGAATATATACATCGGCACCAATCCTGTAAGAGTATTAAACCTGAAATAAAAGATTTTGTTAGCGACAACGATTAAGATTCCAACTCCAAGTAAATTTACGTTATGAAAAAGGATGTAGGATCACAAAAGCGAACGAGAGATTTGTGGGGTTCCCTAATTTAACCTATCTTTGCCCTTTTTTATCAGCTATTTCTGATTTCCAATATTATTTTACTTTCTCTTACTAATCTCGATTTTTCTTTAATTTCTGAATGTCCAGGATTATTTGTAATTCGTGGAATTTATCTCTCGAGTTTTCAAAAATGCATAATTTTGATTTGTAGATAAGACAATCTATTGGATGAGCTCCTGTATGTAGACAGGTTAAAAATCCAAATGAATTTCGATTCTTAC